>CAUYQU010018851.1:0-144813 GCA_963574635.1 Cheracebus regulus
GGGACACACTGCGCAGGCTGAAACAGCGGCGCTGAGATTCGTAGCGCTTTTTTGCCTGGGGATCTCCTGGGCTGGCTCCCTGATTCAGTCCCCTTTTTAATCTGCCTTCCTGTAGCTCCACTCGCCAGTTAAAAGGGCACACAGATCAGTGTATTTTGTATGGAGACCCGCCGCGCCGGGGCGCCGGCAAAGCAGCCGAGCCGCCCAAAACAGCCGCACTGGCGACCGGTGGGGCTGCTCCACCTGGGAATCTCCTAGTCTGGGGGTAATAAAAATCCGTCTGGAAATGCGGCGTCCACCCACCCTCTGCACTTTCACTGGGAGCTGCAATCCTGAGCTGCTCCTAATCCGCCATCTTGGATCTCTATTGCAACTTCTTAATGTATATGCATTATAGATTTCTTTAAAGTGGAATTAATACTCCAAGATAGTTATAAAACAATCTGAGAGTAGCTTCCATCTAGATTTTTACAATCTTTCCCCAAAGAATTAACTCATTGATACATAATTCCTCAGTAACACTTTTAGTGATTAGTTTTCTGATATCAATACTTCTTAATATTCACAGAAAAAAATGTATTAGTTCATTTTCATGCTGCTGATAAAGACATACCTGAGACTGAGAAGCAAAAGAGCTTTAATTGGGTTTACAGTTCCACATGGCTGGGTAGGCCTCAGAATCATGGTGGGAGGCAAAAAGCAGTTCGTATAGGGTGGCAGCAAGAGAAAATGAGGAAGAAGTAAAAGTGGGTTTTTTTTTGTTGTTGTTGTTTTTGTTTTTTTACATAAACCCATCGGATCGTGTGAGACTTATTCACTACCATGAGCATAGCATGGAAAAGACTGGCCCCCATGATTCAATTACCTCCCCTAGGTCCATCCCACAACACGTGGAAATTTTGGGAAATACAATTCAAGTTAAGATTTGGGAGGGGACACAGCCAAACCATATTATTGCACCCTTGGCCCCTCAAAATCTCATGTCCTCACATTTCAGAATCAATCATGCCTTCTCTACAGTCCCCCAAAGTCTTAACTTTTAACCCAAAAATCCACAGTCTAAAGTCTCATCTGAGACAAGGTAAGTCCCTTCTGCCTATGAGCCTGTAAAATCAAAATCAAGCTAGTTACTCCCTAGATACAATGAGAGTACAGGTATTGGGTAAATACAGCCATTGCAAATAGGGGAAATTGGTCAAAACAAAGGGGTTACAGGGCCCGTGCAAGTCCGAAATCCAGCAGGGTAGTCAAAATTTAAAGCTCCAAAATGATCTTTGACCCCAGGTCCCACATCCAGGTCACTCTGATGCAAAAGGTGGATTCCCACGGTCTTGGGCAGCTCTGTCCCTGTGGCTTTGCAGAGTACAGTCTCCCTCCTGGCTGCTTTCATGGGCTGACATTGAGTGTCTGTGGCTTCTCCACTTGCATGGTGCAAGCTCTTGGTGGATCTACTATTCTGGGTTCTGGAAGATTGTGGCCCTCTTCTCACAGCTCCACTAGGCAGTGCCCCCATAGGGACTCTGTGTGGGGTCTCTGACCCCACATTTCCCTTCCACATTGCCCTAGCAGAGGTTCTCCATGAGGGCCCCGCCCCTGCGGCAAACTTTTGCCTGTCCATTCAGGCATTTCCATACATCTTCTGAAATTTGGGCAGGAAGTTTCCAAACCTCATTTCTTGACTTCTGTGTACTGCAGGGTCAACACCAAGTAGAAGCTGCCAAGAGTTGGGGCTTCCACCATCTGAAGCCACAGCCCAAGCTATACTTTGTCCCTTCTCAGTCACAACTGGAGTGGCTGGGACACAGGGCACCAAGGCTGTACACAGTATGAGGACCGTGGGCCTGACCTGTGAAACAACTTTTTTCTCCTGGGCCTCCAGACCTGTGATCAGAAGAGATGCTGTGAAGGTCTCTGACATGGCCTGGAGACACTCTGCCCACTACCCACCTTGAGTGTTAACATTAGGCTTCTTGCTACTTACACAAATTTCTGCAGTCCGCTTGAATTTCTCCTCAAAAAATGGATTTTTCTTTTCTACTGCCTCATCTGGTGCAGATTTTCTGAAGTTTTATGTTTTGTTTCCCTTTTAAAACTGAATGCTTTTAAGTACTCAAGTCACATCTTGAATGCTTTTCTGCTTAGACATGTCTTCCAACAGATACCCTACATCATGTCTCAGGTTCAAAGTTCCACAGATCTCTAGGGCAGGGGCAAAATGCTGCCAGTCTCTTTGCTAAAACATAACTAGAGTCACCTTTGCTCCAGTTCCCAATAAGTGCCTCATCTCGATCCAAGACCACTTCAGCCTGAACCTTATTGTTCATATCACTATTAGCATTTTTCTCAAAGCCATTCAACAAATCTCTAGGAGGTTCCAAACTTTCCCACATTTTCCTGTCTTCTTCTGAGCCATCCAAACTGTTCTAACCACTGCCTCTTATCCAGTTCCAAAGTTGCTTCCACATTTTCAGGTACCTTCTCAGCAATGCCCCACTCTACCACTATCAGTTTACTGTATCAGTCCATTTTCCTGCTGCTGATAAAGCCATTCCCAAGACTGGGAAGAAAAAGAACGTTAATTGGACTTGCAGTTCCACATGGCTGGGGAGGCCTCAGAATTGTGGCAGGAGGTGAAAGGCATTTCTTACATGGCAGCAGCAAGACAAAATGAGGAAGAAGCAAAAGCGGAAACCCCTGAAAAACCCATCAAATCTTGTGAGACTTATTCACTGTCAAGAGAATAGCATGGAAAAGACCAGCCCCTGCGATTCAATTACAACCTCCTGGGTCCCTCCCACAACACATGGGAATTTGGGAGATACAATTCAAGATGAGATTTGGTGGGGAAACACAGCCAAACCATATCAAAAAAAGTAGTCTCTTTTCACTCTATTTCACTGGCTTATATAATGTATAATTAAATTAATATAATCAAAATAATGAGTACAACTGACATTTACTGGCTTGAAGACAAAGTCTAACTGATCCTTGGACAGTAAGTGGCTCTCTTGGCAGGAGCAAAGAGGGCAGATGTCTGTGGAAATAGCCCACAGCAGTGCCCCATCAGCCACCAAGTGCACCTATCAGCACATCTTACTTAACTCTGGGAGAAGGTGATGTTATGTGTTGGTTGAAGGAACATCTGCTGTTTATTAATTTCTTTTAGAGATTTTCGATGCATTTTAAACAGCATGGTCCTTTCTTCAGATGAAATCTTACACAGAAAAACAGAATATTTGTCAAGAGAGGAGCTGTTCCGGGGGGCGGGGTTATATTCATTATCACTAATCCCCTCTGGTAGTCCTAGAGAAACATCTAGAACTGTATCAGCTATGTGAAGCTCAATATGACAACCTGTGACAGAGTCCACTCCTTTTGCAGTAAAATGATAAACTGGAATCTAAAGACCTTGTGACCAGAACTCAGTTTTTCTGCTTCCTGGGCTTACACTTTTTCTCCTACATTTTTTATCTTTTATTTCCCATGTGGCTTGCAGCTGCCTCTCATGGGATCTTTTTGACTTCTTATTATCTCTGAGTGGCAGCCCAAAGGTACTTCAAGGGTCCACCTCCTTGGTATCGGCCCTGAGATTTGGCCTAGAGGTTAGGAAGGAAAATAGTAGCTTGGCTCAGCGTGGCTTTACTCTATATAGTTTACTGATCTTGCCACTAGCGACTGACCCCTGTGAATCAGCTATGTGGTGGACCAGGCATGAATTTCTTTCTTTCTGAACTTTTCTTCGAGACTGTTACTTTTCAGTAGTCTGTGGGCCTAATATTTTTGTTGCATTCAAATTGCTCTCAGGGGAGGTTATATCCAAGCTTGGCTTGGTCAGTAAAAGGGATAGAAGGGTAAAAGGAAATTCTAGGCAGAAGGAGCATCAAATACAGAGACCTTGACTTGAGCAAGCATGGTATTACAGAAGCAAGAGCCAGAATCGCAAAGGGTTTTATAACTGTGCTAAGGAGTTCAGATTTTATTCTGAAGGCAGTGGAAAGTTATTACAGCTAAAAGTAAGCAGGGAAATGGCATCATCACATTGTGATTTAGACGGGTCACCCTGTCAACAGTAGAAAATGAATGGGGGCAAGGAGAGATTGAGGCAGGGACACCAGATAGGAGGCTGTTATAGTAACTCAGGGGAAAGATGATAGAGACCTGAACTAAGGCAGTGATAATTCAAATAAAGAGGGGGAGATAGATTCCTAGGCATTAAGCATGACACTTTCCAATGCTGACTGATTAGAAAGCTAGATTTAAATGGCCAAAACAATTTTCGAGGGCATGAAAGAGAGTGTAGATTTCACATGTAATCAAGCTTCAGTTTCAGTTTTAGGGAATATTGTAGAGCTTCTAGTTTTCCTATTGGGGCTGCCATGAATGGTCAGATAAGCTGTGTACTAACACAACTTTAAAATATGCTATGATTATGGACCAGAATGTGTTTGAAGCCTCTTTGAGTTGTGCAACGCTTCAACTCTTCTTCCTATGGTTGTGCAACCAAAAATTTCCAAAGATAGTCTACACAGCTTCATGAGAAATGTCATGTGAGGTATATAAGTCCTAGGATCTAATGTAAGACTGAAACAGTTATTGCTCCACACAGGTGCTGAGAGAGGTAAGAGAGGAATTCAGATGGCAACAGGCTCTCAGGCAGCTGGGGAAGGACCCCACAAGAAGGTCACATAAAGTCCTTTGTATCAAAACAGACTGAGGCAGAACTTCCATCAATATGGCACAGCTTGGAAACCAGTCCCAGTAGGGACAACCCACCATGGTGCCCAGTTCAGGGGCTCAGGATATTGACTGCAGAGGAATGTGGAAGAGTCTCTAGATTGCTAAGCTCTTCCACGGCATCTGCTCCCAAAACCAAGAGTCCTTTACTTTCCATTCTCTGTTTGGGAAAGGCTGAGATGCATTCACCTTCCTTTGCTTTACTGTAGCCAATACAGTTTGTAAGTCTTCTAAAAGTAGGCCCTTTGTTCACAAGTAATGGTGTTTCTGAAATATGTGAAGAAGTAAATAAATATGTGTACTTGCCCATTACCGTACACAGTAGATATATTTCTGGTAAGTTGTAGATATACTACATACAAACCAAATTTTATATTTAAGTAGTTTTAATCATGGTGACATTCTAAAACTGCATAGCAATTATTTAAACATTTATTTAGCATTTTAACCCAAGGTGAAAGTCTGTAAGAGAGGAAAATTGCAGATGAGAGTACACACACTGTGTGTACTGGTTACAATGTCAGTGCTTACCACATGTATGTACCTGACACATAGTAGACACTTGAATGTTCACTGACTTCGCAAATAAATGAGTCTGTTCAACCAAGAGCTTTTACACAAGTCATGTCATCACTAACAAGTCTGTGAAGTAGGTGTTGCTATCTCTGTTTTACTTGAAAGAAAACAGAAGCTCAAAAATGTTAACTGACAAGCCCTCAAGGCAGAACTGATAAATAATGTGGCTGGAACATTAATTGAGATCTTTTGATTCTTTCCACTCTTTGGCAGCTATTTGTAAAAGCTTTGTTCTGAATAATTCTGGTTTTGAGAAAGCTACTGAAGAATCTTCTTATATAAAAGAAAACCGTGCCCTCATTTATATTTTATAAGTAAAAAAAAAAAAAAATGGCAGGGGGAATTTCTATAGTGGGATTCCCATCTTATAAATGCATAAAACCCTAGTTTTCATTCATTCTGAAAATGGCATAATTGAGTACATGAAGAATATACAAATAGTTGATAGACACAGAAAGAGAAAAGGAAAAAGGGCAAAATACAAAAAAAAAATCCACAACATTTTGACTCCTTAACTTCCCTATATTGTCCTGCCTATTGTTATCACTTCTTTCATTTTTAGCTAGTGTTATATAACACTTATTTCTTTTTTTTCTATCTGCTTTCAGATTGAAAGATTTGTTTTCCAAAATTGTTATCTTAATTTGTTGGGTTGACTTGATAAACTACTAAAATAGAAATTGGCCAGAGAAGAACAAACAAGATTCAAAAAATAAAATAAAAACAACAGGTGTTGAAAATGATGGATGGAAGGAGTCATGATTCACTGGGACTCTGAGATTTCCCTGACACACAGTCTAATGCAGTTGACCCTAATGTTGGGGGAAGCTGGTTTCATGGTGTCACCTCTCCAATACACCACAAAGAGTAGACTCTGCCCATTTGTGGTTATTCAGATTCCCACATCTCTCCTACCTGCATGGGGACCTCTTGAGCTAAAGTCAGCTCAAACCATCACATCCTCCCTTGGTGATCCCCACGGCTTCCACTGGAGATCATGTTCCTTGGTTCCTGTCCTAAACCAGCACTGAGCTTTGCACACTTGATGTGCTTATCTCTCCTATCTTTTTTTAGGTGAGGGTGAACAGAAGTCCAAGGATCAGGTGCCGGCTACAGAACAGAGAGATCTGACAGGGTTTATATCAGGATCAAAGGTGAACATAAACCAAAAATAAGGATGGCACCTTCACTGTCAGGGTCCTTTCAGACAATAAAACAAGATACATACTTATAATCAGCAAACACCACTCAGGAGAATTTGTAGCAAGCAATGCACTATCTTAATTTGATTTCCCCAACCCTTATCTGACTGGGAAAGTGTCACCTTATGAACACAGGGCAGTGGATCTCTGCAACCCTGCCTCAGATGGCATTTTCCAAAAACAGCAGAAACCTCAATCTTGCCTTTGGTTAAATTTCTTTCATTCAACCTGTTCTAATTCAGAGATCTTTTTCTTCATACTTTTTCTAAATTATTGAGCAGGAATTGATTAAATATAAGATGTTAAAATAAAAAATAAATTTGCTGGGGGTTTTAGTGATAAAAGAAGGTCTAATAAGATATAAATAAATACATGTATGCATGAAATTTTGGTGGAGGTGGCAATGTACTCCCCAGCAAGTAAACTGGAAATTCACAATGGTGTTTACTGAAGTGCACTATTTTTAGAAAAGGCACATCTAATAGAGCTTGGCTTTGAGAGCTGTTTGATCCAGCCTTTCATCGCTATGAGTTGGAGAGGAGTTTGGCAAGCCCAGAGCGGGGAGAAATCACCACCAGGGCTTCCACTGCACGAACCTCCACTCTTCTGACCAAACATAGCCTTGCTGCTTCAGGAAGGTTTGCATAAAAAGGGATTGATTTTCATTTGATTCTGCAAATGGACTGCCTGAGCTAGCCTGGCGGAAAGGAAGAGAATAAAAAGGGGGAAAAAATTGTTTGGCAGTTCTGGCCAGCTTCCAAATGCTTCGCGCTGCCAGCACAACTGGCTTAATCTGCTTCTTTAGAGTCGAAGACATGCTTAACTTTTCAAGGCCAGAAACTCAAGACTTAACGAGTAATAATCTAAAATTCTGAATCTTTTTCTGGTAAGAAACAAAAACAAAAAAGGAAAAATCAAGCTATTATTCTTAGATTTCTGCATTAAAAAAATTTTTAATTGCAGGAATGGTGGTCGTTCTTTAAAAACATTATTAAAATTGTAAAAATGCACAACATCTGTAAGAGAGAATCCTCTTGCATGTATTGTTATTATATGATTGAATTAATACTATTTAAGATTAGAAAATGTCTCTTTTTGAAATGAAATTTGTTGAACTTAATCTAAAATAATTCTTGTTTGCAGACCATTTATCATGGGCAGGTATTAATTTCAGTTTAGTTACAAAGATGAAAGACCAATAAAACATATTCCCTGTACTCAGGGACCCCACAATCTAGCAGTGGAAATACAAATTCATGAATATATAAAGATATGTCTTCTAATTTTCAAGCAGTGTGAAGACCATTATATGAAAAATACGGGCAAGATGTGAAGACAAGATAAGGTAGCAACAAATTCAGCCTAGGTAGACAGAAGTTGGTTAAGGCTTCACATGGATATTAACGTTTGAGCTGGGCTTTAAGGAAATATTATCTAACAAATGTTAGAAGTGAGACCAGGACTAAGTGAGGACATATAAAGCACTTGCTAATGGTAAGGCCAGCTCTGTTCAGACAAGGGGGCTGGGCCAGACACAAGATTGCACGGCTCCTACCACCTGGTCAGAGCTCCACCAGGCTTCACCAGAACTGGAGCACTAGGCTTCTGAAAGGGCTTCTTGCTTCACCCGTCACCCTTCTATAGAAGACTTTTCTCCCCGGAGTGTCAAGACTCAATCCTTTAATATATAAATCATTTATTTCTTGAACACATATTTGTAGAGTGCCTACTATATGTCAGGCACTCTACTAGAGACTTGGAATACACCAATAAACAAAACAGAAAACTGCCCTTGGTGAACTAATTCCTTAGCAGTGAGAGACAGTTGCATCATGCAAAAACATAATAGATGCGTATAAACCAAAATTTATAGTATATTAGAAAGTAGTATTTTTTTAAATGTGAAACTGGATCAGAAAGAGTGGAGTTGGGAGGAGGCTAAAATTTTAGATAGAGTGGTCAAGGTAGACTGCACTGAGTCATTGGCCTTTAAGCAGAGACCTGAAGGAGTTAGCCAAGTGAGTAATGGGGAAGAGAGAACAGCCAATACAAATGACAAAAGTGTTTTCAAAAGCAGCAAGAGGTCATTGTGGCTGAAACAGGGAGCAAGAGAGAAAGAAATAAAGTCATCTCATGAAGGATCAGGGTATTGATATCTAACTTTACTTGGTGGGAAATGATTTTTGAGCAGAGAAATGACATGCTCTGATTTATACGTTAAAAGGAAACAACCTGGCTGACTTGAGAATAGGCTACAGGAGAAAGTGTTGAAATGGAGCATGCTTGAGAGACTACATCAGTAACCAGGAGAGAGAAGGAGGAGGCTGAGAAGAGGGGAATAAGCAGAGAAAGTGAGGTGAAGCAGTGACAGTCTGGATATATTGTGAAGGCAGAGCCAGTAGGGTTTGCTGATGAACTGGCTGTGAGGTGAGAATAGAAGGAGTCAGCAATGTTACCAAGGATTTTGGCCTGAACATCTGGAGGAATGGAGTTGCCATCCACTGAAATGGAAAAGGCTGCAGGTAAAACAGGCTTGAGGATAAGACAAGGAGATTAATTTGGGGCATATTAAGTTTAGACACCTCAGTAGAGACAGAAACCTGGCTTTATGGGAGAGGTGAGAATGGGTGTATTCATTTGAAAATCACTGGTGTATAAATTGTACTGAGAATCATGAGCCTGAGTGAAATCACAAAGTGAGTATGTATACAGAGAGAAGGAAAGAAGACCATGTGCAGTTTTGATTTTCTGTTCCTGTGTTAGTTTACTGAGGATAATGGCTTCCAGCTCCATCCATATCCCTGAAAAGGGCACAATCTTATTCCTTTTTATGTCTGCATAGTATTCTGGTGTTTATGTATCACATTTTCTTTATCCAGTCTATCAGTGATTAGCATTTAAGTTGATTCCATGTCTTTGTGACTGTGAATAGTGCTACAGTGAACATAACATGTGTGTATTACTTTATAATTGAATAAATTATATTCCTTTGGTGTATACCTGGTAATGGGATTGCCAGGTCAAATGGTATTTCTGCCTGTAGATCTTTGAGAAATTACCACACTGTCTTCTACAATAGTTGAACTAATTTACACTCTCACTCAACAGTGTACAAGCATTCCTTTTTCTCCACAACCTCACCAGCATCTGTTGTTTTTGACTTTTTAATAATAGCCATCTGACTGTAGTGAAAAGGTATCTCATTGTGGTTTTGATTTGCATTTTTCTAGTGAGCAGTGATGTTGAGCTTTCTTCATGTTTTTTGGTCGAATGTATGTCTTCTTTTGAGAAGTGTCTGTTCATGTTCTTTGCCCACTTTTTAAGGGGGTTGTTTTCTTTTCTTGTAAATTTGCTTAAGTTCCTTGTAGTCTCTGGATATTAGATCTTTGTCAGATAAATAGATTGCAAAAATTTTCTCCCATTCTGTAGGTTGTCTGTTCATTCTGATGATAGTTTCTTTTGCTGTACAGAAGAATTAGATCTCATTTGTCAATTTTTACTTTTGTTGCAATTGCTTTGATGTTTTCGTCATAATCTTTTCCTGTTCCTACGTGCTGAATGCCTAGATTTTCTTCTAGAGTTTCCAGAGTTTTGGGTTTTATATTTAAGTCTTTAATCCATCTTGAGTTTATTTTTGTATTTGGTGTAAGGAAAGGGTACAGTTTCAATTTTCTGTATATGGCTAGTCAGTTATCCCAGCAACACTTATTAAATAGGGAATTATTTCCACATTGCTTCTTTTCATCGGGTTTGTTGAATATCAGATGATTGTAGATGTAAGGTCTTATTTCTGAGTTCTCTAATAATTTTTTGATTTGCATTCTCTAATAATCAGTGATGATGAGCATTTTTTCATATGTTTGTTGGACTCATATGTGTCTTCATTTGAAAAGTGTCTGTTCATATCCTTCTCCTACTTTTGGATGGGTTTATTTGTTTTTTTTTTTTCTTATAAATCTGTTTTAGTTCTTTGCAGATTCTGAATATCAGCCCTATGTCAGATGGCTAGACTGCAAACATTTTTTCCCATTCTGTTGGTTGCTGATTCACTCTAATGATTGTTTCTTTTGCTGTACAGAAGCTCTGGAGTTTAATTAGGTCTCATTTGCCTATTTTGACTTTTGTTGCCAATGCTTTTGGTGTTTTAGTTATGAAGTCCTTGCCTATGCCTATGCCCTGAATGATTTTGCCTAGGTTTTCTTCTAGGATTTTTATGGTACTAGGTCTTAGGTTTAAGTCTTCAATCCATCTGGAGTTAATTTTAGTGTAAGGTGTCAGGAAGGGATCCAGTTTCTGCTTTCTGCATGTGTCTAGCCAGTTTCCCCAACATCGCTTATTAAACAGGGAATCCTTTCTCCCTTGCTTGTTTTCGTCAGGCTTGTCAAAGATCAGATGGTTGTAGATGTGTGGCATTGCCTCCAAGGTCTCTGTTCTGTTACATTTTTCTATGTCTCTGTTTTGGTACCAGTACCATGCTGTTTTGATTACTGTAGCTTTGCAGTATAGTTTGAAATCAGGTAGTGTGATGCCTCCAGCTTTGTTCTTTTTGTTTAGGATTGTCTTGGCTATGCAGATTCTCTTTCAGTTCCATATTAAGTTTAAGGTGGTTTTTTCAGTTCTGTGAAGAAGGTCATTGGTAGCTTGATGGGGATAGCATTGAATCTCTAAATTACTTTGGGTGCTATGGCCATTTTCACAATGTTGATTCCTCCTAACCATGAGCATGGAATGTTTCTCCATTTGTTTGTGTCCTCTCTTATTTCCTTGAGCAGTGATTTGTAGTTCTCCTTGAAGAGGTCCTTTACATCCTTTGTTAGTTGTATTCCTAGGTATTTTATTCTCTTTGTAGCAATTGTTAATGTGAGTTTGTTCATGATTTGGCTGTCTGTTAGTCTGTTATTGGTGTATAGAAATGCTTGTGATTTTTGCACATTGATTTTGTATCCTAAGACTTTGCTGAAGTTGCTTATCAGTTTAAGGAGACTTTGGGTTGAGATGATAGGGTCTTCTAATTATACAATCATGTCATCTGCAAATAGAGACAACTTGACTTTCTCTTTTCCTAATTGAATACCCTTTATTTTTTTCTCTTGCCTAATTACTCTGGCTAGAATTTCCAATAGTATATTGAATAGGAGTGGTGACAGAGGGTATCCTTTTCTGGTGCCAAATTTCAAAGGGAATGCTTCCAGTTTTTGCCCGTTCATTATGATATTGGCTGTAGGTTTGCCGTAAATAGCTTTTATTATTTTGAGATACATTCAGTCGATACCTAGTTTATTGAGAGTGTTTAGCATAAAGCACTGTTGAATTTTGTTGAAGGCCTTCTCTGCATCTGTTGAGATAATCACGTGGTTTTTGTCTTTGGTTCTGTTTATGTGGTGGATTATGTTTATAGACTTGGGTATGTTGAACCAGCCTTGTGTCCCTGAAATGAAGCCTACTTGATCATGATGGATAAGCTTTTTGATGTGCTGTTGCAATTGGTTTGTCAGTATTTTATTGAAGATTTTTGCATCTACATTCATCATGGATATTGGCCTGAAGTTTTCTTTTTTTGTTGAGTCTCTGCCAGGTTTTGGTATCAGGATGATGTTGGTCTCATAAAATGATTTGGAAAGGATTCCGTCTTTTTGCATTGTTTGGAGTAGTTTCAGAAAGAGTAGTACCAGCTCCTCTTTGTATGTCTGGTAGAATTCAGCTGTGAACCTATCTGGACCTGGGGTTTTTTTGGTTGGTAGGCTATTAATTGCTGCCTCAACTTCAGCCCTTGTTATTGGTCTGTTTAAGGTTTCAACTTCTTCCTGGTTTAGGCTTGGGAGGGTGCAAGTGTCCAGGAATTTATCCATTTCTTCCAGGTTTACTGGTTTATGTGCATAGAGTTGTTTGTAGTAATATCTGATGGTAGTTTGTATTTCTGTGGAATCTGTGATGATATCCTCTTTATCATTTTTTATTGCATCTATTTGATTCTTCTACCTTTTCTTTTTTATTAATCTGGCTAGCAGTCTGTCTATATTGTTGATCTTTTCAAAAAAATCAGCTCCTGGATTTATTGATTTTTTGAAGGCTTTTTTGTGTCTCTATCTCCTTCAGTTCTGCTCTGATCTTAGTTATTTCTTGTCTTCTGCTAGCTTTTGAGTTTTTTTCATCTTGCTCCTCTAGCTCTTTCAATTTTGATGATAGGGTGTTGATTTTAGATCTTTCCACACTTCTCATGTGGGCATTTATTGCTATAAATTTCCCTCTAGACCCTGCTTTAAACGTGTCCCAGAGATTCTGGTACATTGTGTCTTTGTTCTCATTGGTTTCAAATAACATCATTATTTCTGACTTCATTTCATTGTTTATCCAGTTGACATTCAGGAGCCAGTTGTTCAGTTTCCATGAAGTTGTGCAGTTCTGAGTTCGTTTCTTAATCCTGAGTTCTAAGTTGATTGCACTGTGGTCTGAGAGACTGTTTGTTATGATTTCTCTTCTTTTGCAATTGCTGAGGAGTGATTTATTTCCAAAATGTCATCAATTTTAGAGTAGGTGCCATGCAGTGTTGAGAAGAATATATATTCTGTGGATTTGTGGTGAAGATTTCTGTAGATGCCTATTAGGTCCACTTGGTCCACATCTGAGTTCAAGTCCTGGATGTCCTTGTTAATTTTCTGTCTTGTTGATCTGTCTAATATTGACATTGGAGTGTTAAATTCTCCCACTATTATTGTGTGGGAGTCTAAGTCACTTTGTAGGTCTTTAAGAATTTCCTTTACGTACCTGGGTGCTACTGTATTGGGTGCATATATATTTAGGATCATTAGTTCTTCCTGATGTATTGATCCTTTTACCATTATGTAATGCCCTTCTTTGTCTCTTTTGATCTTTGTTGGTTTAGAGTCCATTTTATCAGAGACTAGGATTGCAACTCCTGCTTTTTTTTTTTTTTTGCTCTCTATTTGCTTGATAAATCTTCCTCCATATCTTTATTTTTAGCCTATGTCTGTCTTTGCTCATGAGACGAGTTTCCTGAATACAGCACACCAATGGGTTTTGACATTTTAACCAATTTGCCAGTCTGTTTCTTTTGATTGGGACATTAGTCAATTTACATTTAGGGTTAATATTATTATGTGTGAATTTGATCCTGCCATTTTGATGCTAGCTTGATGTTGTACATGTTAGTTGACACATTTTCTTCATTGTGTTGATGGTCTTTACCATTTGGTACATGTTTGGAGTTGCTGGTACTGGTTGTTCCTTTCTATGTTTAGTGCTTCTTTCAGGAGGTCTTGTAAGGCAGCCCTGGTGGTGATAAAATCTCTCAGCAGTTGCTTGTCCATAAAGGATTTCCTTTCTCCTTCACTTATGAAGCTTAGTTTGGCTGGATATGAAATTCTAGCTGAAAGTTCTTTTCTTTAAGGATGTTGAATATTGGCCCCCACTCTCTTCTGGCTTGTAGGGTTTCTGTGGAGAGATCCACTGTGAGTCTGATGGGCTTCCCTTTGTGGGTAACCCAACCTTTCTCTCTTGCTGCCCTTACCATTTTTTCCTTCATTTCAACCCTGGTGAATCTGACTATTATATGCCTTGGGGTTGCGTTTCTTGAGGAATATCTTTTTGGTGTTCTCTGCATTTCCTGGACTTGAATGGCGGCCTGCCTTGCTAGGTTGGGGAAGTTCTCCTGGATAATACCCTGAAGAGTGTTTTCCAGCTTGGATTCATTCACTCCATCACATTCAGGTATACCTAGCAAACATATATTAGGTCTTTTCACATAATCCCATATTTCTTGGAGGCTTTGTTAATTTCTTTTTACTCTTTTTTCTCTATTCTTGTCTTCTCATTTTATTTCATTGAGTTGATCTTCTACCTCTGATATCCTTTCTTCAGCTTGTTTGATTTGGCTATTGAAACTTGTGTGTGCTTCACAAAGTTCTCATGCTGTGTTTTTCAGCTCCTTTAAGTCGTTTATATTCTTCTCTAAGTTGTTTATTCTAGTTAGCATCTCATCTAATCTTTTTTCTAGGTTCTTAGCTTCTTTGCATTGGGTTAGCACATGTTCTTTTAGCTCTGAGAAGTTTGTTATCACCCACCTTCTGAAGCCTGTTTCTATCAGTTCATCAGATTCATTCTCCAACCATCTTTGATGCCTAGCTGGTGAGGAGTTGTGATCCCCTGGAGGAGGAGAGGCATGCTGGTCTTTGGTGTTTTCATCCTTTTTGTGCTGGTTTTTCCAATCTTAGTGGCTTTATCTACCTGTGGTCTTGTAGTTGGTGACTTTCAGATGGGGTCTCTGAGTGGACATCCTTTTGTTGATGATGAAATTATTTCTGTTTCTTAGTTTTCCTTCTAACAATCAGGCCCTTCTGCTGCAGGACTGTTGGAGGTCCACTCAAGACCCTGCTTGCTTGGGGTTCACCTGCAAGGGCTGCAGAACAGTAAGGGTTGCTGCCAGTTTCTTCTTTTGTTATCTTTGTCCCAGAAGGGTACCTGCCAGATGTTGGCCTGATCTCTCCTTTATGAGATGTCTTTTTGGGTATACTTGGGTTGGGGAGCTGCTTGAGGAGACAGTCTGTCCCTTATAGGAGCTCAAGTGCTGTGCTGGGAGCTCCATTGTTCCATGTAGAGCTGCTGGGCAGGCACCTTCAGGTCTGCTGCATAACTCATGACTGCCTCTTTTCCCAGGTGCTCTGTCCTAGGAAGGCTGGCTTTATTTATCAGTTCCTGTCATGCTGCTGCCTTTTTTCATAGATGCCCTGCCCTGCATGGAGTAGTCTAGTCACAGTCTGCCAACAGAGGTGTTGCTGAGGTGTCACAGGCTCTGCCCAGCTGCTGTGTGAACTGCCTCAGTATTGGGGGACTACCTCGATAGTGGGGGATGCCCTTCCCCCTACTGAGCTGGACCATCCTGGGTCCAGCTGGGCTTGCTTGGAAACTCTCAATTCAGAGTGTTTCAGATTGCTTGTTTGTGGGGGTGGCACCTGCCGAGCCAGATTGCCTGGCTCCCTGTCTCTGCTCCCTCCCTTTCAGTTGAATGGGTGGCTCTGTATCCCAGGTGTTCCAGGCACCAGTCGAAATGGCCGCCCAGACTTGTGTGAGTTTCTGTGCACCTGCCCAGCACTGCCTGAAACCACCGTGCTGAAAACTCGTGGCACTTTTCGGCCCAGAAATCTCCTGGTCTATGAACTGCACTCTGGAGCTGTTCCTATTCGGTCATCTTGGATCCTCCCCCTAACCCTGACCTTTTAAAGACTATGTATTCAGTGAGTAATTTTGACCACAGAGACTCTTACATGGTATATGGGCTGATCAACAGACATGGAAGAATTCTGTTGGTCTGATTTAATGAAGTGCTTGCTATAGCATACTCCAAAGAGGACTACTCTTGATTTGCCTCATCAACTGCTGAGCTTAATTATAAACTAAAATCATTACTTCAGAATTTATTAATTCTGAATTTGCATTGTTTAATAACAGCATATTAAATATTTTATCTTTGTTTTAATTTAAAAAGAGTTTTACTAAGCAAATTTATAATGTAAACAAGATGAGGAAATTTTTGCTAACTTTTGAAAATTAAGTGTTTCTAAGGAGTTTGTATACAACTATTTGTAAACAACATGTTAATAATACCCATAGATTATGCTGCTTTGATGCATTAATTATACTTTTTTTTTTACCTATTCAGTAAGGTAGGATTTTTTCCTAAATAATCTTGCTAGCTTCTCTCCAGTTATCCAAAAGTAATAATTAGACTGTTTAATAATGTAGATAAAATAGCATTTGCTGAGTTTGTATTGTTCAGTCATTACAGAGTTAATAAAGATGTATTCCATGCTCACTATGTGCTAGGCCCTTTTTTGGGCACCGAAGACAGTACTAGTGAACAAAAGAGAAAAAATAAAAAGAGCAAAAAAAAAAAAAAAAAAAAAAGAAAATCTTTGCCCTTGTCAAGCTTGTATCATTCTAGATGTTAGAATTAAAACAATAAATAAGTTAGACATGATTCCTGCCTGTATACAGATTTGATACTGGTGGGAAAGATGGGCAAAAAAAACAGGTAAATAATTTTATAAAGAGAATTCAATAACAAGGGAATGTACAGGGTGATGGGGAAAGACATGGTCATTCTGACTGCCACTTTGGATACAGTAATCAGGAAAGATCCCAAGAAAAAATGATTAAGCTACAATGTGAAGGATAAGAAGGAGCCAGACATTTAGAACCAAGGGAAAGGGGGAAGAGTTTTTCAGGCAGGTTGACAGCCCTAGGCAGAGAAGAGTTTCTGGGTGAGGAACCTAGAGGAATTGCCTATGACTGGAACTTAGTGTGAACAGCCCTGGAGGTTCAGGTGGGAACCATATCATCTGTGTTCTTGTAGCCTAAGGAAGGTGATTGAGCTTTATCCTAAATGAAATGGAAAGGGGTTTAAACAGTGAGTAGCAACCAACTTCTATTTGTAAAAAAACATTTCTGGATGCTGGAGAATGGATTGCAGAGGGGAATGGAGGAAGCAGGGAAGACAGCTTGGAGCCAGGAAAGAATGGTGAGGGCTTGGACCACGGTGGTGACTCTGAAGATAGACAGTAGGGAATAGGTTTGGGATGCACTTTGGAGGTTGATGTGAGAGCATTATTTAAAAATGTAATGAGGATTAGCAGAGTAAAAGGGAAGAACCAGGTCTAAATTGATGACGTGCCACATGTTAAAATGGAAAAGACCAGTGTAGAAATAAGGTTTGCTGGAGGGAAAGTTGACATGAACAATGACGAGTTCACTTTTTGATGTGCTAACCTCTGTGATGCCCAGCAGACGTCCACATGAAAATGTCATGTAGCCCATGAGCTATGTGAGTTAGAATTGAAGACACTGTTTAGGCAAAGGCATAAAAGTTAGCAATCATCAGTAAACACAAAATGTTAAAATAAAGGGCCAGGATGAGATCAACAGAGAAAAGAATATAGATGATCAGGGGTCAATTAGTCAGCAGTTCTTTATTGTATTCTCCTTATGTGAGAGGCACATTGCCTAGTCATTGTTGGCAAACAAAGATGTATAAGACAATATATTTATCCTCAAGAGACTTGCATTCAAAGTGAAAGGAAAAAGACATATAGTGAAAGCAAATTTCAATAAAAGAAGTATCAGTATCAGTCCAGAGAGTAATTACTATGTGCATCAAGAAAACAGTCATTTTGTGATGGAGATGGTAGACTGGGGAACCCTAGATGAGGGGCTGGTCTAGGATTCCGGGGGATTGTAAAACTTCCAAAACTGGGTGGTTTGTATACATGTGCATATTTTTTTAAAAAAGAGTGAATTGTGAAATTCTCAAAGGGTTTTATAAATCAAAAAATGGATTAGATGCATTGCCATGGGAGATAAATTTAGTCTCAATCTTAAAAGGATTGGTTAAATTATAGAAGGTACAGAGAAGAAGGATGGATATTTCAGGAAATGGGTAGAGTGCAAAGAAACTTCCTGAGATAAAAAGACATTCAAGGCATCTGTGGGAATGGTTTTAGACATTGTGTTTGGGACAGGGGATTTATATAAAACAGTGAATAAACTAAAACTGGAAAAATAGGTGGAAACTGAAATGGGAGACAACCTTAAAAGAGAACTAAGGAGATTGAATTTTCTTCTACAGACCATGGGGAATTTTTGCATTCAATTCAGCTAAAAAATTGAGCATCTGATAAATGCAAAGCAATGTGTAATGTCCTGGTGTGTATGTGGTAGGGGGTGGAGACACACATGTAGTGGAAGAAGGGTTAAAATTTCCCCATAGCACAATAATAGTTAGCAATCATTAGCATTTTTATTCAGTGCTTACTATGGGCCAGGTTCTATACTAAGTGCATTAAATGTATTCTCTAACTTAATCTCCACAACTTTATTGAAGTGTACCCTATTGGGATACAGGGAAGCTATATTACATGTCCTTGGTTATATGACTAGGGATGGTGGAGTCACTATTCAAACTCAGGCAGTGTGGCACTGCCCATGCCCTGAATGTTGGCTCTGACCCCCTGCTTCTCACACCAGGGCACTGACAGCTCTGGAGGGACTCTGCAGTGTACCAAGTGGTATGTTAAGGACAAGATAAATATTACATATTTTCATAAACCATAAACTTTATTTTAAGATTTGAAAAATACATATATAAAAGCAGACATGATTATAAAAATCACATTAATTCTTAATGACTAAATTGTATAATATTTATTCAGAAAAGTGCAAATTATGACACAGCTCAATATACTTTCACAAAGTGAATGCATCCGCATAACTGCCACCCAGATAAAGAAATAGAACACTACCAGCACTCCAGAGCCCCAGTATCACTAAAATTAACCACTACCCTGACTTCCAACTAATCACTGATGACTTTGTCCAGTTTTAGATTTCTATATAAATAGAATCATATAGTATGCCCTATTTGCCACTGGCTTCTTTTCTTTAAAATTATGTTTGTGAGATTCCTTCATGTTGTTACATGTGACAGTAGTTTTCTGATTACATTCACATAGTTTTTAAGATAAAATATGTCACAATGAAATTTTTTGCTTTTTAAGGGAATATACCACTTTTTTTGAGAACACAATTAAGTCTCCTCTTCCTTCTGGTCACTCTGATGTCAAAGTTTGAACAACACAAGAGTGAGCACTGATTTGAGGTCAGGAGAAATGAATTTTAGTCTTCCTCACCTATTCATAGATGTGTGACTCTGGGCAAGTCACTTCTCTAAACTTCTGTTCCAGTACTGATAAAATAAGGAAGTTAAGCTAAAAGGTCTGTCTCTAGTCTATTCCATTGTGAATATTTTTACTACAACTCTAAGCTTCATATTAGGTTGTGTTTAACTTAAGGGAAAGTTATAGAGAAAATACATTTTTCCAAAATAAAATTATTTATTCTGTTATAAAAGAAAAACATGTTTGTTGTAACAATTCAAACAACACTGAGCTGCCTAAAGGAAAATGTAACAATGCACCCATCCCTTTCTTGAATTCTACCTTCCCAGAGGTACAAAAATAATGTTACTTTTGTATTTATACTCCCATAATACTTTCTCTTTTTTTTCTTTTCTTTGAGACAGAGTCTGGCTCTGTTGCCAGGTGCCAGGCTGGAGTGCAGTGGCACAATCTCAGCTCACTACAACCTCCGCCTTCCCAGTTCAAGCAATTCTCCTGCCTCAGCCTCCCAGGTAGCTGAGACTACAGGCATGCGCCACCACGCCCAGCTAATTTTTGTATTTTTTAGTAGAGACAGGGTTTCACCATGTTGGCCAGGATGGTCTCAATCTCTTGACCTTGTGATCCACCCGCCTTGGCCTCCCAAAGTGCTGGGATTACAGGTGTGAGCCACCGCGCCTGGCTTCCCATAATATTTTCTATGCTGATAGAACTATATGCTTACGTAAATGGATGTTACTCTTATTGTTATTTTTGAAATGGAATGTGGTACTAACACATTTTATTCCTCAATTTTCTCTTCATGGAAATCCTTTCAAGGTTAAAACTGTTCATTTGAATTAATGTCTACACAATGTTTCATAGTATGCATTTGCTGTAATCAATCATTTCTCTGTTGATATTTAGGTGGTTTCCAATTTTCTTTTTTGCCATCATAATGCACTACAATAAGCATCCTCATGCATACAATATTCAGCCCTCATAATCTTTCTATTTGTCTGATAGCTATAAATGGTCAGATTGTTTTCTAAGAAGTTTCTCTAATTTGCATCTCAGTACTTGAGGTTTGTGAAGGTTTGAATGTGAGATTTGAAGAAAGGGAAGACATGATATCTTAAATAATTTTCAACAACATTCATAGAAATAGAAAGCTAAAAAATAAAATATTGAGTATTTCTTTACAGGCTTATGTTTGAAATTGCTGTAAGCCTGAAATCAGATGTGTAGGGAGAAGAAACATTTTCCAAAATAAACAGAAACAGAAACATGGTTTTAGCCCTCAAAATACAATATCAAGAATTAAAAGGCAAGAAACAATTATTTCTAAAAAAAAAAAAAAATCACAGAAATAAGTCATTCATGTGATTCTGTAGACAGGCATGTGAGTTGGCTGGTTAATTAAACTCTGTTTCATCATCAACCCGACAAAACTTACAGGAACTTCTGAAGCCTAATGAGGCAGCTTTTCTGTCCTACCTGCCACACTGGGGAGGGTGTCCTTGGCCACTCACTTCTCTGGGCCCTACATCATGCATTCTGGGCTAACAGACAGAGGTCTTGGATAAGATGGACCAAGATTTAGGATTAGGCTATTTGAAGCTGCCAGTATTACATAGAAAAGATTTTTTTGTCCTGTCGATGTTTCATTCTGAGGCTAGTCTAGAAGGAAGAACTTCCCATCATCCAGCAAGATCGGAGACACCAAAACCTCCATGACTCCCTTAAGAGAAAGCCAGATGAAAACTATTATCTGGGATAACAGATCAGGTGCTAAGAGGAAAAAGAGGGGCAATGGGAGTGAGGAAAGGGAGGACAATGCCTAAGAGACCATTTAGAGAGGAGAAGGACAGGGAGGGAGACCAGAGAGGAGTGATTCCTTGATATACAACCTGACTCAAGGGGGAAAGTAGCAAACATTTTTGCATCAGCTCTGGCCCCTGTGTGCAGGCCTTGAGAGGCTGTTGGTAAGATTTTATTTCTGGTGGTGAATACTTTCTTCCTGTCCTTCCAAGTTTTAGTGGCATAGCTAACAGGTTGCATCTACAATGTGCATGGCCGATTCTACGATAACGTGCTCTTCTTTGCACAAGAAGATTGTGCTACTTATTCATCCCCATGGTACATGCTGTTTTTCGATTCACAGGGATAGTTTTATACTAATCCTGCCACTGTGTTTCCTTGGACTCCATGGTGACCAACTGTTCCTGTGTGCAGGCAGCTGGTTAAGGCTGTGAAACAGCTAACTGGCCAGCAGTGGGCATGACCCTGTGACCTCCACCAAATAGACTGAATGCTCAATCAACTTAGCGTGAGCCAGTAAATCAGAGCTGTGTTTTAATCAAGGCTCTAGCACTTACCGATTATGAAAAGTCATTCAAGGCACATGCTTCACTCAGTCTCCAATTCTTATCTATAAAATGGGAATGATAATTGTTTTTTATGGTATGATTGAGGGGACGAATGAGCAAAAATATATACCGCATTTACCCTGATAGCCAAATAATGAACACTCTTTGTCACCCTCAGGAAAAAAAATAATACAGTGCCTTTCCTTTAGATGTAATTCTTATGAGTGCCTACCAGGGCCGGGAAGAGAAAAAACTGGTCACCCTCTGAGTATTAAGCTGTGGCCAATGGAAAAGGCTCCTTCACATCAGTGTGTGAATAGCTGTGCAAGTGTCTATGGAAAGCCTTACACAAAATTTAAGGTAATCAGAGAATATACTTCACCCATCACACCCTAGAAAATCCTGAGAATGTCTGTGCTTGGTAAGTCCTTTGTCTGATTCCTCATTTGAGTCTCAGTTTGACTCTTCATTTCTGGCCTAGTGGTCTACCTTTGATAAATGGTTCTTCCTTTTGAATGACATATTTATTTATCATATTATGCCACTGTCAAGAAACCCTAAATATAGCCATGTCCTTTTACCAACTGGTGGATAGTCTGGCCTTCATTCTTTTACATACTATCATCTCCAACACTTTCAGGGAATGCTAAGAAACTTTCTCTGCAGAGATAAAAATAATGATACTGAGTCATTTCCTTTGTTACTCTTTGAATTCCCATATAAAGTTATCAGCTAAGTGTACCTAGCCTGGTCTAGCAAGTGTGCCTGCTTAATATGGTTTAATGCTGGTGACATTAATCACTGTTAACTGCTCAAGAGTTGAGATGAGGCAGGCACTCACTGAGTTCATCTGTAAAAAAAAAAAATGACTGTAGTCATATTAAGAAATAAAAAGCTCTATGGATACCTAATGACTGCAAGTTATTTCAACAAAACTGACAGCATTCATTTTCATAGGAATATATACTGCACCAGAACTCTGAAAATGCCAGAGGGCAAGAAGTTTGGGGTTCTTAATTGTTTCACTTTAGCCTTCATTGTTTTTCTATTTATCAGTTGTTTTTTCTTTTAATAGAGTCTGTTCTATTCCAAATTTTCAGCTCGTTTGATTTTTAAAGAGAATCTGTGGTTTGAATTAAACCCGACTGGAAATTGACTTCATTTGTAAAAGATTTCCCTTCCAATTTTTTCCTACAGTGGCATTCATTTAGACAGAAAGCAGTAAAGGAGCCACACAGACACTGTGGAGGTGAGTACTACTGTCAGAACGATGCTCTCTCTTTGCCTCTTGGGGAGTTTTAACTAGGGCTGTGCCCTGTGGAGGAAGCAAGATGCTGGAGGTGGATTTTCAGAATTTGGGGTATTAAGCAATTATCTTTTAACCTACACTTAGGGCATATGACCTTCCAATTTTGTAGTGTACCAATTGCAGAGAGAAACTCTGCTGAAATTTGTTGTCATGACAGACAGGGCCATATGAAAAGTGCTGGAAAAATTCCTCCTTAGGCTATAATTGCCTTGATGGGCAGAAACTCTTCCTTCTATTCCGCTATGGAGTATGTATGCCCCAAAATGCTCACGGCTGTGTTCAGGGTTTATCATCCAAGGTGCAATCAGCCTCAAAGCAAAATTAAAATGGGACTTTGAAAATACTCGGTTTGCCTGAAGTAGCCAACTATATTTTATTTCATTTTATTTATAGACTTATGATCCTTAATCCCTGGGTACATAATGTGTACACAGTTTGGTTATATGAAAAACCAGAATAAGCAAGCAAGTTATGTGGTATATTTGTGGTCTCGCAGATGAAATGAAATTGCCTAGTGGATATATATGTGGCTTCCTTCTAATTGTGAATCTGGGTGCCCTGTAGAGTTTGAGCATGGAAGTCAGCAACATTGTGTAGCATAATGGTTAAAGTCCAAGCTCTGAAGCCAGACTGCTTGAGTTTGAAGTCTGCCACATAATTTCTTAACATCATTCTGCCTCAGCTTTTCCATCTATAAAATTAGAACGATTACACCTAACTCATCAAGTTGTTATGAGTATCGAATAAATTAATACACACACATTAAAAATGTTTCAATAGTTCTTGGCACGTAGTAAATGCTGTGTAAGTCTTAGCTGTGAATATTGTAATTACTCTCATTAAGAATCTAAGGGCTGGGCACTGTGGCTCATGCCTATAATGCCAGCACTTTGGGAAGCTGAGACGGGTGGATAACCTGGGGTCAGGAGTTTGAAACCAGCCTGGCCAACATGGTGAACCCCCAACTCTATTAAAAATACAAAAATTAGCCAGGCATAGTCCCAGCTACTCAGGAAGCTGAGGCACGAGACTCGCTTGAACCCAGGAGGCGGAAGTTGCCGTGAGCCGAGATCATGCCGCTGTACTCCAGCCTGAGCGGCAGAGCAAGGTTTCATCACAAAAAATAAAAAATAAAAAAATTTCTAAGATTTTGTGATATTAAACACGGTTCTCTATAATCAACAAGTTGACTGCACATTTAGCAAGTTCTTTCTCTCTTTGTTCTTTCATTCTCTTCCTTTCTTTCTTTCCTTTTCCTTTCCTCTTTCACTCTCCTCACCTGCAGCTCTACCTACAATGTGATTCTTGGCACTTTTAGTCTTGCCTGAAGTCATCTTTTTAATGGCAGTGGTGTGGGCAGAAGGGAGTTGTGGGGAGAATGGTAGTCCTGTGCTGTCCACAGCCCAAGTATGAGAAGGTAGATGCTTCAGTTGTTAGGGGCTCCCACTCCATATCTACCCACATGCCTATTCAGAGGAAAGAACATTTTTCTGCGTGGAGGTGGCATTCATGTTGGAAGGGAATGGTAGATGATGTTATTTTTGTTCCCACAAATGTGGATGTTTAAAATAGTGCTTTATTCAATCGGCGTAAGTGACACATAGACTATGTATAGTGGTGAAATTGGGCCTAGCAGGTGACAAGGGTCAGATCTCACCAAGATCAAGCATCATGGTTCTCCACCGATAGTACCCAAGGAATCAGCTTTGAGGATGGCCAGCACGGACCCCCATCTCAAGTTGACTGGCAAATTTGCTTGCCCAACTACCAAATTGTCTGAAATGGATGTACTTCAGAGCCAGTGAACTGGCATTTTGGCTTTGTTTCCATGGGGTATGCCAGTGGGTCACATTTCCTCTCCGAACCTTCCTCCAAGCCACACTGTACTCTTGAAGGGTAAGTGTGTTCTTTATTCTTTTGCTGTTTGACTCAGAGCCCTACAGGCCTGGAATTCAGCCAGTGTAACTGAATCGTGAGGTTGCAGCACGGGCTATATTTAATTGGAGGTTTATTGTCTTGCCACGGTTCTACAAGTTTAGGGAACTTTTTTGAGACTGATTAAGGTACTGCAGGGATTTGAAGTAGTGTCAATTTTGGCTCCACATGCCCTTTATACTGACTATAATTAAAAATCTATTTAAAGTGTTAAGTTTAGGTCTTTGAAAATTGCCCTTTTATACTTTGAGTCACCACAGTAAGGATTCTAGGAGATTCTTCTATTTTGAAACAAACAGGTTATGTTTCATAGTGTGTACCTTTGGGGAAAGAGGGATGGAATATTCTATTTCTATGAAAAGTTTTACAACCAAAACTCATCCGATTTGGCTCTCCAAAGAAAAAGAAATGCATAGATTTTGAGGCAAATATAAAGCTACCATATGTACCAGGGAGACTTTTGAACTATTTCCAGAGTGTCCTTAATTCATTTGAAATGCGTGAAAAATTTGAATTTTATTTAAGAACAAGTTGGGGGAACCGTCTAATCAAAAACTTGAGAGTGAAAGATGGCTGTGAGGAAAGAATAATTTCATACTTGCTAGACATCTCTATAATAGATTACATAGAACATTTGGCTGATTTGAATTAGAACCCACATGCCTCCTCCACCCCCAACCTTCTCTTTTCATCTCGTTAGAGCCTCTTCTTTCTACCCTCAAGTGTGGTTTCGATATGACTAGGGAATCGACACTAAAAATATTTCTGGAATGACGTGACCCTCTCTCGTCCCATCCAGGAAAGGGACAAGGCTTCACAAGAAACAGCATGTGCTTTCCTTTCATTTCTGGGAGTCCCGGGGTCAACCTACAGATGCTGCTTCTTCCGTGGCCGATGGCATTCAGACTTCTCGCTGTGGCCGACAGTGCCAGGCAAACAACTGGACAGGACAGCTCAGCTACAGAACACTGGCCACAGTCTCGGCCAGAGCAGCAGCACCCCAGCCACAGACCACCTCCACCACCCCATCCAGGAGTCTTCCCGCCTCCCTCAGGCTTGCTGCAGCCCCGCCACAGGGGCTGAAGAACTGGGAGGTGGTGGCAGCAGTGGCAGCAGTGCCTACAGCCTTGAGGCCAGTCCAGACACGTGGGACCCTGCTTTGGGCAACTCTGCAGCCCCTCCGGAGCCAGAGAGGGACCCAAGACTTTCCCAGCGCTCACCATTGTCTCTTCCAGTGGCTGAAACGTGGGCAAGGGCTCATAATGGAAACGGCCTCTCCTGAGCTGAATTCCAAAGCAAGACAGGCAGAGGTCGGGGTCGGGGTGAGCAGTGCTCAAGACTGCCAGGAGCTCAAGCAGCAGCTGTGGCCGCTTCCCAAGCCTTCAGCGTCCTCCCAGCGAGAAGCGAAGTATGTAGAGATGTGCACTTCAGCTGAAGTCCAGAGGGAGAGTCCCCGGACCATGAAACTTACCCTGGGGCACTGCCCTGGGGGTCAGAGGGCCTGTAGGAGCCCAAAGGAGAAAGCCCAAGATGAACCCAGCAGTCAAAAGTGCAAGGCTCCAAGCCCCCAGAAAAATCCTGCCTCCTCTGAACTCTCCAGATCCCAGCATTCTGCCTCTGAAGAGGGTGGCAACTTCTCATCTTCCTCATCTTCCTCTCCGGTGAACAAAGCAAAAGAGGATGGCCTTTCCAAAATGGAGGACTCCACCACATCCACGGGGGCTCTGGCCACCTCCTCTTCATCCTTAGGCTTTGAGAGTGAGAGTGGTGAGAGCGAAGGTTGCCAGCCCTTGGGAGGGGAAGCAGGGAAAACTGCAGGAGGAGGGGAAGGAGGAGGAAGAGGAGAAGGAAGAGGAGGGGGAGGAGGAGCAGGAGATGGAACCGAGTGCAGGTACATTATTGCCAAGTCGCAGGGCAGCAGGGACCCCCCTAAGGTCGAAGAGGCTCACTACATCACCACCCACGAGATCCAGCTGAGTGAGGTGGAACAGGACATGGATTTCGACGTGGGGCTGGCCTCCCGCTGGGATTTCGAGGACAACAACGTGATCTACTCTTTTGTGGACTATGCTTCCTTTGGTGGCAGCGACGAGACCCCGGGGGACATCACCAGTCCGACCGAAGAGGACGACGACAACAGCTGCTACCTCAGCACCACTCCCAGCACCAACACCACCCGGACGCCCAGCCCCACCAGCAGCGACCTGGCCCGCCCCAACGCAGGCCGCAGCGGTGGCAACACCAGCAGCACGGAAGTGGGCAGCGGCCCCTCTGATAGTGGCCCCACTCCCCCACCCACTGGGCCTGGCACTGCCCCCCAGAGTGAGTCCATGCCCGAGACCCCGGAGGCAGCTTCAGGAGCAGCAGCCGCCGCCGCAAGCAGCTGTGGGAGTGCAGCAAGCCAGATCCTCCTATCAATCAAACCGGCTTCCCGGGCTATAAATGAGCCTAGCAACGTGCATGCAAAGCAAAACATTATTTATGCTGCCAAGCATGAAGGCGACATGAGCCTCCGCGTCTCCACAGCTGCTGAACACAATTCAAGTTCGCTGAAGCAAAACCCGGCTGCAGCCGTGGCTCAGGACCATGCAAAGAAATTCATTGCTGTCCCTGCTCGCCTGCAAACCAGGTGCGGGGCCATCCGGGCAAAGGAGCTGGTGGACTACTCCAGCGGAGCCTCCAGTGCCGTGAGCGAACTGGACGATGCGGACAAAGAGGTGCGGAACCTGACCTCCCGGGCCTTCCGGAGCCTGGCTTACCCCTACTTTGAGGCTCTGAACATCAGCTCGCGGGAGTCCTCCGCCACGCTCTCCGAGGTGGGTTTTGGGCGCTGGTCGACCTTCCTGGACTTAAAATGCGGGGGTGTTGGGGCCAGGGTTGAGCAGAGCCTCCTCAGGAGCAGCGCGGCCTCCGTGGCTGCAGGTCTGAGGAAGGGCAGCGAGGCCCGGGCCACTGCCGACCAGCTCTACATCCAGGCCAAGAAGTCTCAGACCAAAGCCTTGGAGTTCGTGGTCAGCAAAGTCGAGGGGGAAATCAAACACGTGGACACGCCCCTGTGTTTCCAGAAGCAGGCCCAGACGGGCTCCCGCGTCGTCACCCTTTTGGAGCCCCTGAATTTACGCAGTGACAGCAAAGCCAGCTCGGCCCCTGGGCCCGGCAGGGCCACCAAAGGCCCCGGCAAGGGTCCCGGCTCGGTGTACACGGATGAGGGCTCCGAGACCTCGGAGGGCAGCAAGCCCGCCTCCCGCGCTGACGGCCCCCAGAAGTCCAAGTTCGCCTCCAGTCTGCTCAAAAATGTCATTTCCAAGAAGATGCAGCGGGAACACGAGTTCAAAATGGAGAGGGGAGAAGTCACGGACACATCCCAGCACCTCGCAGGCACCTCCAAGGAGACGGAGGGCGCCCCCGGGACTGAGAGGCAGCGAGAGAGGGGCCTGCAGCGGCAGAGCTCTCGCCACTCCGAGGCCGGCTCCGAGTACACGGTGGTCAGCGTGTCCGATGCGGGCGGGGAGGGATCCGTGGCCGGCACCAAATCCCCCATCTTCAAAGCCAGTACCCCTCGCGAGCGCAGCGCAGGCCCTGGCAGGAATTTCCCCGAGGGACACACGGAAGTGTGTGAAATTAAAAAGAGTGCCTCAGAGACCGTCAAGGGCATCTTCCTCCGCAGTCAGAACAGTGCGTTCCGGTCATGGAAGGAGAAAGAGGCCGAGAAGCGGCAGGAGCAAGCCCCCAACCGGAAGCTGAAACTGCCCAAAGGAGGCGACTGGCGGGCTGACCTCGGGGAGATCTCCGCCAGCAAGAACACCATCATGTCTCGCCTCTTCGTCCCCAACATCCAGCAGACACCCAAGGACAAGCAGCCAGGGAAGCAGGCCACCAAGTACCCTGCTGCCCAGGCCACCTCCACAGCAGTGATCAGACCCAAGGCTCCTGAAATCAAGATCCGGCTGGGGAGTGTGCAGCAGCCGAGCTCAGACTTCAACATTGCCAAGTTGCTCACCCCCAAGCTGGCCGGTAGCAGCACCTCTAACCTGTTCAAGACCATCGAGGACAACAGCAGGGCACAGCAGAAACTCTTCCGCGGGGACAACCTAGAAAAAGTGCCCCATTTCCAGGTGAGAGACATCAGAGACAAGTCTAAGGCTCAAGGCCCCCTCCACCAGGTGAGAGATGTCAGGAAACTAATCAAAGGATCAGGGGATAGCAGTGACAAGGGCAGTGTTACCCCAGAGCAGGGCCTGACTGGACCCAAACCCAGGCAGCTGTCTGCAGCAGCTGGCGGATCCGGATCCCTGTCCCCCATGGTGATTACATGCCAGGCTGTAGTGAACCAGAGGGAAGACAGCATGGACCGAGAGCCCAGGGAGAGCATGGGCAAAGGGGGCGGCAGCAGAGTCTTGAATTCCTCCCCAGAAGGGACAGTCTTGGTTCACAGGGCATCTGGCAGGCTGCCTGTGGCTACCATTGCCCCCAATAAGCCCGAGCAGGGCTCATACCTGCCTGTGCTCAAGATTGTCTCCAAAGCTTCCACCCAGAAGACCCCAGAGAAGCTCAAGGAGGAGGAGGTCAAGGAGGAAGGGAAAGCCAAAAAGCCAGCCCGGAATGCCCTGGAGAAGCTGACTGCAGCGGTGAGGTCCATGGAAGAGCTGTACAGCTTCGACAGGAACGAGTGGAAGCGCAAAAGCGACCCCTTGCCTATGATGACAGACAGCCACGTGCTGTCGCTTATTGCCAGTGAGGAGAGGGAAGGGGTAGTCGGTGCTGAGGGAGACCAGGACAGGCTGTCCAAACGGCTGGGTGAGGTAGAAGAGCGGGGCACAGGAAACAAAGCTGGTGTGGTCCTGCGAGGGGCCCCCATAGAACGTCTGCAGCGGAGAAACTCTAACCCCAGCGCTGAGAGTGTGTCTGCCAGGGCAGCGGCCTTTGAGAACCTGGCCAGGGAAAGACCCCGATCTCTCTATATTCCCCCAGTCCACAAGGATGTGGAGAGAACCCAAACCCTGCAGCCCCTCCCACCACTCCCCAGCAACCGGAACGTGTTCACAGTGAGTGCCAGCAGCATCCAGAAAACTGGAGGTGTCGCTGGGAAGTTCCCAAAAGGACCTTCTCCAGAGAGTCCTTCAGCGGCTAAGGGCATCAAATCTCAGGGACTCCGGTCCCTCAAGATCTCTCCGGCCACCTGGGCACCTCCTGATGAGGTGACCAACAGGAAAAGTGGCAGCAGTTTGGAGAAGAGCAACAGTGACTGTGAGAATTACCTGACCATCCCTCTTAAAGGCAGCTCTGCTGCAGGGGAACTTCCTGGCAGGCCTGGGGCTTCCAGGGAGGGACCCCTCAACTCCTCAGCTGCCACTCTCTGCAGTTTACCCCCTCTGAGTGCCCGCAGTCAGGTCCCCAGTAGCTCCAAAGGCTCTCAGGTTAGTGGAACCAGCCGACCAGCTTGGCGTACTAAACCTGACAACCCCCGGGAGACAGTAGCTGCCCCCTCAGGGCCACAGAGCCCTGAGCATCCCCCCACCACCATCTACCACCAGCCGCCACTGCCCTTCACCCTACAAGGGGCCCAGCCCCAGGTCCTCTGCTTCTCCCCACCCAGCATGCCTGCCCCAGCACCTGCAGGCCCAGCTCCAGTCCCCACAGACCCCTTCCAGCAGCCACAGCCTCAGCAGACCCAGCGTAAGATGCTCCTGGATGTGACAACTGGCCAGTATTATCTGGTGGACACACCAGTACAGCCCATGACCCGGAGACTGTTTGACCCTGAGACAGGGCAGTATGTGGATGTGCCCATGACCTCCCAGCAGCAGGCTGTGGCTCCCATGTCCATCCCTGTGTCTCCCTTGGCCTTGAGTCCTGGGGCTTATGGACCCACCTACATGATTTACCCTGGGTTTCTGCCCACTGTGCTGCCCCCCAATGCCCTGCAGCCCACACCAATTGCTCGCACTCCAGGAGGCAGTGAGCTCTCCCCAATGGCAACAGAGTCTTCCAGCAAAGACGCAGCTTCAGCGTTCACTGAGGCTCCATACTTCATGGCTTCTGGTCAGTCTCCAGCCTCCTCATCCTCCTCAGCCCCAGCAGCCACATCCCAGCTTGTAGGGGCCAAGGGCTTCGCCCATCTGCATGGCAAGCCTGTCATCAGCATTACTTCTCAGCCCCTGGGGCCACGAATCATTGCTCCCCCTTCCTTTGATGGCACCACCATGAGCTTTGTGGTGGAACACAGATGATGAGCAACCACCAGGAAGCGGAATGAAACAACTGCCGGTAAGTGAATTTCACTTGGAAAATCAGGTTTAAGAGAGTAAGAAAGACATTTTTTCCTTTGTGTTTGAAGTGAGAGATTTACAACAAAGGATGCCGTCTCTAGAAATGGATGTTTTGGAAGAATAGAACAAACTTGCATCCAATTTATGAAGGGGATAATTTTCTTGCCAGGATTCTCCCTCTCTCTAGTTTTCAGTCACCAAGGTCAACTTTTGCCCTTTGACCTTTTCAGATTGCCTGAGTGTTTTTTCCCTTCTGACAGTAGAAGGGAAGTGAACCTTGGGTCTGTCCCTTCAGCCTGTGGTAAATGATGGCAGGGCAAAGAAACGAAAACTCAGCTTGGATTTTGTGGCGTTAGCCTTACTCTGTGTTCACAGCAGCCCCAGCGACAGGACGCACTGAACATCCTAGGAGATCATTGGAAACCCCTTCAATCTGTTTGCTCCCCAGAAGTATGAAGAAGCAAAGACAGATGTTTTCTTGTTGGGAACATTTTCTAAAATCTGCAGAAAAGCTTCTTTCCCCTCTTGTATCTTCCTTTTGAAATAGCTTATACAAAGGGGCAATATTTTTTAAGCTCTCGTTTTTCAGTTTTCAGATGATCAGAACACATTCTTAGGATGATTTCAAGGTCTTTAATATAGCTTACACACACACACACACACACACACACACACACTTGGAAACGCACTTTGATCTCTATGGAGGATGGGGCAGATTCTGGAGCTGCACTTACTCCTTGCTTGAATGGAGTTGCTGTGTTTAATCCAGTCCTGTTCAGACTGAACACATTATACTTTGCTGCTAATCCCCTAAGACTGTTATTTTCATGTCTGCATTCCGTCTTCAGAAAAGAATCAACTTCCACACCTACCCCTAGGTAAAGGAAATCAGAGTAAATAGATTCCTGACATCTAGGTTAATCCAAATGCCCAAACAGGAATCCCTGGAAATACAGTACGTGGAACTTGATAGGAAGAGTGAGCTTTACTTGTTCAAACCAGGACACTTCAGGTCAAACACATGACAGGGCAAAGACACCTTCAGATAAGAGCATAAAGGTGTCAGAACAGTGGGGACAAACTTGCCCCTGTACTCCTGTTCTCTTCAGATTGGGAAAGGTTACTATTATAAATGCTTCTTAGGACTTTCAGTCTTTGGTAAGATCATATTTTGAACCAAAAAAAGAGATAGAAAGAAGAGAAATCCTATTTATGCTTCTATAATAAAAATAAGTTATTTCTCTTTTCTCTGTTAAAATGGAAAAGGAACAGAGGAACATTGTTGCTTTGTGCAATGAAAGAGCCTTCAATCAGGAATTAGGTTCATTGGATTTTCGGAGTCACACAGCTTCTCACCAGCTGTGTGATCTTGGGCGTGACAAAGTCTCTAGCATTTATGTGTCATCTCCAGTAGGGACAATAATATCTAACCCTAAGCATGCATCTATCAGATGATATAACAATGTATTGCAGGCTATAAATTTTGTTCAAATTAAGGGATCGTTATTGAATATTATTACACTTATTGGACTGTAAGACAACATTAGGCACTGTTCAAAAAACCCTTAAATCTTTCTCTAAGAATTCAGTTGAAAGCGCAAGCCTCATTTTAGCTGCAATCCAGAAATACATTATTTAAATTCTTCTTCTGGGAGAGTCTACAACAGGCACTGTGTGATGACAACAGATAAAGAGAGGAGGGAGAAAATTAAAGACAAATAAGTCACCTTTTGTTTCGTGTAAAAATTTTAAAAAATTCAATATGCATGGTAGGAGACTCAGAATTAGAGAATTAGTTTCGCAGAAGGAAAAGAGTAGCCAGTAGGCAAAAGTGTTTTAATCGCTTAGACAGGTGCTGTGTTTACCTAGGGCTATTTTGGGCCAGCTAATGCTATGAGGCCTTTGTGCAAGCTCTGGAGGTGCAGAAGCAAGGGGAAGGGAGGACAGGGAAGAGAGGAGGGAGGATGGGGCACACACTTGCACAGTGTCCTCTTAAGCAGCTGCCTTTGGCCTTTCTCCTGTCTGTTGAGTCTAGCGAGATTAGACTTCGGATCGTTTCCAGTAAACAGAGATATGCATTAGAGTTTTCAGCATTTTGGAGTTGAATAGTGATATTTAAAATTTTTTCCCTTTTTGAAAGCACAACCTTTGTTTTAGTATATAATGCCCTAAAGATAGACAGAAAGATCAAATCTGTTTGGGAACTAAAGATTAGCTTTTTGTATGCAGGCAAAAGTTGACTTAGCCAATTGAAATAACGAATTAAAAATCCTTCAAAACTCACCTTTTTGAACATTCAGTACCACTCTCCAGAGAAAAGCCAGATGGATATTTTTAAGTGTGTAATTCTTTTCTTTGAGCAAAAAAAAAAAAAAAAAAAAAAAATTGTAAGCACTGTTCAGATCTTTCAACATGCTCATGTAGATGATCAGTGTGAGAAATCTTGAAATGTGATTCCAGGTCAAAATTTCCTTTAAAAATCACACTTATTGCAGATACTTGTTTTGAGGTAGGGTAGGTTTATGCTCCCCTTTCAAATGGAGAATTTGTGTTAATGATTTTATCTGACCACAAGAGAAGTAAACTGGGACTTAGAAAGAAATGGTTTTGCTGAGGTCCCAGAGAATGACAGAACCAGGACTTGCAGAACCAGCTCTTAACCCCTGGGCCACACCATGCTCCCTGCAGAACACTCTGTGTTCCTTCGTGTGATGCATGGAGCAAAAAAAGGACAGTAAAGGAGATATAATGAGCTCTGAACTGGCAGCAGGGACACCTGGGATCTGCTCTCTGGTGGCATTTGGCCATTAACCATCTGTGTTTCCATTTGCCTCTCTGGACATTTGTAAAATTAATGTTTCAACAAAATGCACTAATTCAACAAGCATGGATTACATGCCTGCATTCTATCAGCCACTGTGTACTCCGTGGTGGGTCCATAAATGAGTAATACAAGTGAGGGGCCTCCACTCCAGCAGGAAACAGACTTGTACACACAAAACTGCAAAACAAGTGTTCAAGAACTGTCATAACCTTTAAGATTCCTTCCAGTTCAAATAATATTTCATCACCTATTTTTAGCACCACATTGCAACAGGGAGCTTCACTTTTTTTCCTCCCCTTATATATTTGAACATAAACAGCTGCTGTTATCTCTTTCTGATTATTCTGCTATAAATGTTCCTTTATTTTAAAAAAATATGTATAGGTGGGTTTTTCTCACTTCTCTTCATCCTGTGGTCAATATTCCAGTACTTCTCAGACTTTGCCATGCCATAGCCCATCTAAAAAGATAATAATATTATTCATTTTATCAATATTTAGTACTCCCGTCTCACATTGTGATTACTGAACAAGGCTGTGTACCACCTGGGACCCAACTGCCCAGATGACTACAGCAGTAACCCAACTGCAACACACCAGTGTGATAGGAATACCAGTTGCAAAACTTCACCACTTTCTTTTTCTCTGTTTTTCGAAGTTTTTGTCTGTCTATTTTGGTTTTTAATGGTCCTCCATCACAGGATCTTTGACTACTTTTGAATGAGTTTTCTTTTTCCAGTTTTCCGTTATTTAAGGCACATGGCTATATTTTCCCTTCCTGACATATCCAGATGTTAGATAAAAATATATATTAGATGCTGTATTTTTAAGATTTTAATTGAGACTTGATAATATCATTTACAAGGGCATAAAGATAAAATAAATATGTAATATTAACAAAAGGAAATTTTCATTGGCACAATGCCTGTTAATATAGTGGATATCAGCCTAAGTGAACTGCAGTTTTTTTTGTTTCATTTGAATGTCCCTTTTTTTTTGTGACTCTGCTTCTTCATTTCTCCCTGTGTTTTATGTTGCTCCTGCATCGTTGGTCTTTATTTTCTATTTACCTCCTCAGAGTTACTTCTACCCCCTGAATAGGGCCCCATGCATTAGCAACTGAAGTAGGAGGAGTAAGGGCTAGATTCAGGGAGAGCTGTTTTATTAGAGTATTCTAAGGGGGCCCTAGACTCATCCTTAGACCTTCAAACCCAGTCTCTTTGTATTAAAATTGCAAAAGGAAATTAGCACTCAGAGAGGGTAAATGACCCTTCCTTAGTCATAGAACTGGGACTTGAAACCTAAATATTCCATTCCAGAGCCTTTTTCTTTTTCTTTCTTTCTTTTTTTTTTTAGTTATACTTTAAGTTCTGGGGCACATGTGCAGATTGTGCAGGTTTATTACATAGGTGTACACATGCCATGGTAGCCGTTTGCTGCATCCATCACCCCATCATCTACATTAGGTATTTCTCCTAATGTTATCCCTCCCCAATCCCCCCACCCCCTACTATTCTTCCCCTAGCTCCCCACCTCCCAGGCCCCAGTGTGTGAGGTTCCCCTCCCTGTGTCCATGTGTTCTCATTATCCATCACCCACTTATGAGTGAGAACATGTGGTGTTTGTTTTTCTGTTCTTGTGTCAGTTTGCTAAGAATGAGGTTTCCAGTTTCATTCATGTCCCTGCAAAGGACATGAACTCATTTTCTTTATGGCTGCATGGTATTCCATGGTGTATATGTGCCACATTTTCTTTATCCAGTCTATCACTGATGGGCATTCGGGTTGGTTTCAAGTCTTTGCTGTTGTGAACAATGCTGCAATAATCATATATGTGCATGCATCTTTATAATAGAATGATTTATAATCTTTTGGGTATATACCTAGTAATGGGATTGCTGGATCAAATGGTATTTCTGTTTCTAGATCCTTGAGGAATCGCCACACTGTCTTCCACAATGGTTGAACTAATTTACACAACCACCAACAGTGTAAAATCATTCCTATTTCTCCACATCCTCTCCAGCATCTGTTAGCTCCTGATTTTTTAATGATCACCATTCTAACTGGCATGAGGTATATCTCAATGTGGTTTTGATTTGCATTTCTCAACGACCAGTGATGATGAGCATTTTTTCATGTTTGCTGGTTGCATAAATGTCTTCTTTTAAAAAGTGTCTGTTCATATCCTTTGCCCACTTTTGATGGGGTTGTTTTTTTCTTGTAAAGTTGTTTTTTCTTGTAAATTTGTTTAAGTTCTCCATAGATTCTGGATATTAGCCCTTTGTCTGATGGGTAGATTGCAAAAATTTTTTTCCATTCTGAGATGGGGTCACTACATTTCCCAGGCTAGAGTACAGGGGTGCACAGGCATTTTTCTCTTGCTGTCCATTTCTGCTTTTCCTTTTCTCCCTAAGGCCACTTTTCTTTGATGGACTTACTTCCTGATGTCTGTCCCACTAGTTTCTCTTTTTTCCCTTGTCATTTGTTTCATAATTTATTTTCTGTCTTTTGCTTTTTTTTTTTTTTTTTTTTGCAACTTTTCCTTATTGGGGTTTCTCATTTTCCCTTCACTTCAACTTGATTTAGTTCAATACTATACCACCTTGCTTCTTCCCTTCTCCTAACTCCTTTGTAGTTTGTTTTTATCATAGATTAGACAGCTTAAAGGGTAGGACTCGGTGGGTCCTCCGGCTCCCTCCCCGAATGTTCTTAAAGCACTGTACTTGCAGCCAGCCCAGGCACATCATCCAAAGGACAGGAACTTTGCTGCCCCCAGTGTATGCAGGCCAGGTAGCTAATCTGCAGACTATAAGCTAGACATTTTATTTTCACTTCATTCCATGATTACCTTCATGAATTGATAAGTTCATTTCTATCTTTCCCACTAACTTGATAGTGACTTCCTATCCCAATTATTACGTATAGCTGCTGTTTTATCTTCTTAATGTCTTTTTTTGTTTTTGCCTTTTCTTTTCTCCTTTTCCCTCTAATTGCATTGTGGCTTTCCTCTAGCTTACTATTTTGCATCTTTCTTCACAATTCTATTGCCTTTATATTTTCTTTTTTAACTTATCTAAAATTAATAAAAAATGAAAAGTAATAACTAATGTGTACTAATCACTTAGCATATACCAAGACTTAACATCATGCCATTTAATTCTTAACACGAGTAGGTACTATTTTTAATCTCTGTTTGACAAATGAAATGTTAGCTTGTCCCAGATCAACAGCTATTGAAATCCAGGCACTTCAAGCTCCGTGGCCCGTGGTCTTACAGATCATCCCCTTGTTTATCTACTTGTCTTATTCTCTGCGCTCTAGTCTCAGTTCTTTGTTGTAAATTGTCCCTCTTCCCTTATTTGTTCTTTGTGCCATGACTTTCTTATTACGTAACTTCTCCAAAATTTTTCAGCCATTGCATTTTTCCTCTAGGCCACATCAGTCCGCTAAAGGATTAATTATATGAAACATTAAAGTCCTTGTGGATGGGGGAAGAGAACACAGTTGGAACTTGAATGGCTGCCTTGCTGCTAATTTTCCAAACTTCTGTTTCATTCAAAGGAAATAGAATCTTCTGGCCATTATACTGCTGTGGAGGGTGTGTGTGTGTGTATGTGTGTGTGTGTGTGTGTGTGTGTGTGTGTGTTTTGTGGTTTAGGGGGAAGGGCGGGGAAAGGGAATAAGGTAAGAAACTGACCCTGACTCTGTCAGCGTTCAGCATATACTAAAATTTTATGTGTGTTTTCCATTCGATTAAACAACTAGCTATCCTTAGAACATTGTATGCAAAAAGAGACCTGAGCCAGTTTAAGGACTCCTAAAAGCTGTAGCTTCCAGTGGTGGGATAATTTTTGTTTATGTAAAGCAGTAGAATGTGGGCTATAAAGGTAGGAGTGAAATCTTCTTGAATGCTAGTGGGTTAAAGCATTTTAGTTGAAGGTGAGCTGTGTGGCTTTTCCTAAAGCACAAGTATGTATGCTTGAAGTCAGGCAACCCCAACTCAGATTCTAATACTGTTGCTTATTAGTGTAAGTGACTAGTCTTACTTACTAGTCACAGTGTAGTCTAGGCAAGTGACTTGCTGTCACTGAGTCTCATTTTCCTCAACTGTAAAATGGGGATACGTTTCAGGAGAGTAGTGAAGACTGAATTATAAAAGCATGACGGAAGACATAGCATATAGTACATGGCAAAGTAGTAAGTGTCCAAGCTCCCTTGAGACTAGATCCTCATAAATACTTCGGAATCCCCTTATCTTCTCAGGGGCCCTCACCAGAGCAGAAAATCAGCCTTTATCAATGCAGATTCCTAAGATAAGTATCATGGACCTGTGCCCAGGATTGCTCTGTATTTCCTCAAATGGGAGGCAGTGCCCACAGTTCTGCAGTCCTCTTTGAGCTAGCTGGCTGATCAGTCAGGGCAGGCCAGTTGGCTGTGTGTCAGGGTACTCTAGTATCCCCCAAGGCTTTCCAGAATGTTATACAACTCTAGGCATAGCTTGCCAGCTGTGTGTGGTGATTTTCCTCTCTGTCTGGGCACAGGCTGGCGTGGAGAAAAGGAAAATCTGACCCAGCATCCCTGTTGAACTCTGTCATGTGTTCTGGTCCTAAAACCATGGGAAGTCATCCAGCTAAACTCCCTGGTGATACAGTGTAGTCATCCCTTCATCTTTACTGACTTCTTCATGATCATTCTACTGCAGTAAATGTTTGTGAGGCCTCTAACAGGTTAGCTATATTGGCAATTTTTATTACTTTTTCTTTAAAAGGAATTGGGAGCAACTTTATTACTTTTCAATTTCAAACAAAATTCCTCTGAAATTAATGTAAGCAGAAGCGATACTCTGTGACTATCCAAAAAGGCAGTATCTGTACTATCAATCCCTAAAAATGATCCCAGTAGATTGTGTAACCAGATTTCTCCTTCATTTCTCAGACTATTACTGTCCTATAATGCAATCTCTCTCTTGACTGTTTTTTTTTTTCTTTTCTCTCTGTCTCCCTTCAACGTCTTCTCATTGCCCAAGAAGTCTTTGCAAATCTTGCCTTGTGATAGGACTCAGCCAGAGTTGTTGTCAAATCCCAGGATAAACATTATAATTATTCTTCTGAGTCTCATATTTTCTTCCTCTTGTAATTAAATTCTTTTCCTATTGCTGCTTTTTATGTCCTAAGGTAGAAAAACTTATATTTAGCAAAAGAGAAGTCTCCAAATTTACAACAGTCACTTTTATCTTGAAGGTCATTCCTCAATATAAAATACAACACAATAAAATAAGCATGAAGTATATACACGTGAGCTTCAAAACGTAATTATTCTTATAGACTTCTTTTTTAAACACATATTTAAACAGGTTTGTTTCTAGATGATAGAATTAAAATGTACCTTGCCTTGCTACTCTGAGTGCATAATTGGCTAGATAGCTGTTATTTGATACCTCTTGAAGGTTATTTTTCATGTGAGTCTTCTTAATCCCTAACAAATATTACCTGTAGGCCACTCTATTTCTGTCTTCATAATATTATGTTCAAATATCAACACCCAAATGTTAAAAATATCAACTTTGCCTAAGAACTTTACTTAGGCAAAGTTGTAGTAGATATACTACAACTTATATGGAAATAGACAGAAAGGGCTAACTTTCGGTAAGCTTTTGAACATGCCAATACTGTTCTAGAGTGGATTTAACTAAGTTAGATTCTAACCAGTACATCTGATTTTGAACAAATCGTACTATGTGAATTTCCACATAATTTAGGTACTAGTCATTTGCTTTACAAGAATTCTCAGTATAGAGTTTACTCATTTAATTAGATTGATAACTAAACTTCAGATGTTTCCATTTAGCTTAAATATTTCTGCATGCTAATATTAGAAACATATCTATTATATTATTTTATCTTTGCTATGAATGATTTCAAAGAAACTGAACATTTAACTTGAAATCATTTTTGAAAAGTTGATTAGATTTGATTCAAGTTCCATTTGGGGCAATTTCTCAAAGTTGGCCTAATTTTTAGTAAGTTCATAAGCATATTTACCAAGCACATTTAAAAATGTTAACTTCATTATTAACATTGAAATTAGTCAAATAGTTAAATAAAATGTATTTTAAATTTTTCTTGCTTCATAAAAGTGAAATTTGCTTTTAGAACTAGCAATCTTTTCCTTGACTGTTTTTTTTCTATTTTTTTTATTTTATAGGAGCAAGAAAAAAAGATGGACTATTCTTCTTTAATCTGGAATTTGCATTGTGATAGCACTAAGAATTAATGCATCTGAAAAACTTCTTCCACATGTGTTATTCTTAATTTTTGCTTCTTATAAGCCAAGTGTGTAAGTTTCTATGTCTTCCTGAACAACCCTCTTAAGGCAGTTTTTATTTTAACTTTGTTAAGTTGATTGAATGATTGCATTTTTTCCCTTTATGACTATTTCTTTTTATACTTCGACACAGGATATAAGCTTTCTATTCACCTCCTTCCCCACTGTACTTGTGACTAGGCAAACAATTCTTTTGTTCCCATTGTTCAGTCAAAACATGCAACAGAATGGGATTGGCTCTGTTGTAAACCAAGCCAGCAAATCAATAATTTGGATTACGAATCTCTTTACAGGTTCTTGGAATATCAAGACTAGCTGGCCGAGTTGTAGTACATATTTAAGTTTTCAATATGATGGTCTGCTCTTTGAATCATATACCAGCCAAGCCTATTCATTCTCTTGGTTATGCTCTATGTGTTCTTTTATTGGGTTTGGCATGATTTCAAATGTGATTGTCAAAAATGGTGATTTTAATGTTTGTGTTTTATTTTTCCCATTTGTACAATGTCATGACACTATTTGTTGCCTTAAAATAGAATGGCTTGAAATACTGGAGAGCCAATGATTGCATTTAAAATTAAGTACCTAGTCTCAGAAAGGTATAAAATATCTATTTTCCTTTAAGAATCCAATTATTTTTGTCAGTGTATAGAATTTTTCTTTTCTTCAATAATTCCCTCCATATTTGCATACTCCTGTCTCTCATGGATTGCTCGGAGTCTGAAGAGTGATCCATTTGGGGTAGTAGAGAAGAATATGGCACTAATTCAGTGGCTCTGATTCACTCCAACCCTAGCCTCGTCCCATAACAGTAACCTAGAGTTATAGCACTTGCTCCCTATGAGGCAGATTTGAAGAGATGTCAAGAATCCAAATCACGGAATCTTTTATTGACATTTAATACTGTCTCAGTTGTAACCCAATTCTGAAGGCTGTTTGAGTGAGTGTTCACAGTGAGTCTTGTAAGACTTGATCGAACAGATATTTAGCTTGTCATAACAAGTATGTAGATATATACTTGGCAAATGTTACATTAAAACATTTATATACTTTTTAAAGGAATAATTTGAAGGTTTTCCCAAGCTTTTTTTTTTTTTTGTAAGAAAAAGAATCTCCTTTTATTTACCAATTTGTTTAAAGTATTCTGGTAATTTCTTAAGTGCCCTATTGTTATTTTAATCATCAGCAATATTTGGTTTCTACTTAAAATTTCTTCACTTGTCATGAGTAGCATAAAATTATTAATTATTAGCACTTATTCACTTCACAGACATGAGGCAAATCTCAGTCTTCATTTTCATTCTTTTGTCATTTCTGGAGGTTGCATGAATATTTGAATGAAGTGATATACTCTGCCTTTTACAACTCAAGTGGAATCAATCAAGAGTCTATGAAACCTTCTGACCCATAAAACTATTACCCTAATAATGCCTGTTTAGCTACTGAACTTCCCTTTTATGCTTTATTACTATAAAACCATTAGTCAAACGTTTCCTACATAGTGCCTTGAGCTTGAATCTAATCAGAAAAGTGTGAGTAAAAAACTACAAGGCTGAGTTTTATATGATTTATGTAATCTTCTTACTTTGTAGTTATGCTTTCCTTCTTAGACTCTTGAAAAAAACTTAATTTCACTTTCAGGGACTCCCTTTAAGGGATCTTACTCTGAAAAAAAGTGCTCTTGGGTATAGGGAAAGGTTTGAGGCGGAAATAGTCAGCTCTGATCATAATTCAATTGCCTGTTGTGCTGATGAGCTATGAAATGAAGCTATAGACTTTATGAGACATGAAATATGAAACATAACCTCTGTGTATAAAAAAGATGCCCTTGTGCCAAATTCAGGAAAAAGATATTTCTTTATCATAAAGGTCTTCTTACCCAGGGACATCAATCAGTTCACCCCAGAACTTACTTTTCTCCACTGGAGAACAAATCTTACAGCACCAAAACTTCCTCCTTTTTAGGAGAGATTGGCTGCGTATGAGGTAACGTAATATTGACCCAAGAAAGTAGAATCCCTTTCAGAAATCTTACACTTATTTTATGAAAGCAGCACCAAGAAACCTCCAGTATTTGAATACACCTGGTGAGACCTGTATAGGATTTGGGTGGATAGTACCAAAATCGTTAAGAGTGGTTTAAAGCCACATGTGACTTTCAGGAAAACCCAGTGGCCATGTTAAGTAGTGACTGCTCGCCAACTCTTCAAAAAGAGAAACAACTCCATCCCTAGAAAATGTGGTAGAGTTGAGGATTTGGGACCCATAAGCTATGTATCAGTGTTTATCACCAGCAGATTTGAGTTTTAAATTCTCACACTGAGGTAAATTAGGATGCAAACTAAGGAAAGAAAGAAAAAGGTTTTCATTTGTTTGTTCTATACAAGAGGCTCCACCTTTTAAGAAGTTGCTGAGGATGCCCAAGGGGTTAAAAAACACAGTTTTTAAATAATGTTCTATTAATATGTTATCTATTGATAATTTTATAATTCTCTATTTCACCAAATCATACAAAGCTGCTAGGCCATTCACTACCTGAAGTGATATGGAAAAATATTTTCATGAGCATGAGATAAATCTTAATCTTCATTTTCACTGTTTTGTCATTTCTTGAGGTTGCATGAATATTTGAATGAAGTGATATACCCTTCCTTTTACAACTCAAGTGGAATCAAACAAGAGTCTATTAAGCCTTCTGACCCAAAAATCTATTACCCTAATAATGTCCCTTCAGCTACGGAACTTCCCTTTTATGTTTTATTACTATAAAACCATTAGTAAGACATTTCCTAAATAGTGCCTTGAGCTTGAATCTAATCAGAATTGCAGAGTCTGGCTTTTATAATATCCTCTTCTGGTTATATGTGTGGCTCAGTTTTCCAGAAGAGCCACTTTGTACTTCTTGATAAAATATTTGAAATATGCCCCATTTCAATTGTTTCTGGAAAACTAATCACATTTATGACCCCATAAAATTTAATTCACTCGAATGTATTTTTTTTAAAGTACTCACTGAAATTGCCCTAGGATTAAGTGAAGGCCGAGATATGCAGGTAATGACATAGCAGATAGGCTATGTCATTACCTATCTGGACATTTACCTATCTAAATGTCCATTTGTCATGGAGTAAATAAGCTAAAGCAAGTTACACTTCACATCTTTATAAGACATCTCAACTATTGAAACATTTATAATACATCCTTATATCACTGGAAATATCTGGTGATATAAATTCCTTTTTCTTACTTTCAAATTTGACATTATCATCCTTGCCTCTTAAAAAGGTACATTTTAATTGTTGTTTCATACTTTATGGAAATCAAAGTCTGTGTTTGCTACAAATTGAATGCTCATGTTACCTGAAATAATACTTTGGACTGCAGGACAGGACACTATTGATTCCTAAGTAGGCTGACTATAATCTCATGATAAGTATGTACATGTGCATGGGAAAACAACATTCAATAATAGTCTTTGTGTTTGAAAACTATCATGGTATACATTTTCTTATGTGGTGCTTGAGGAGTTTCATTTTACAGTTTACAAGGTGTAGGTTTGCACCCCAAATTCTCAGGGTATGCTATTTCACCCAAATACTTGAAAGAAAAAGGTGCCCTGTATTTTACCAGTACTGTTGAGGGGGAAATTTTTTGTGTAAGTTTGTTTGAGAAAACTGCTTATAAAAATCAAATTCACAAAATATGTTAGGTTTTCACATAATTTCTTAGGATATGTATAGAAATAAGATATATATTATCAAGAGATTGCTTATATATTCTTAACTAACTTCTGGGTCCTAAGTAGACCTCACAGGTGCATAAAATCATTAATAAAGCATGTAGCAATTGCTAATTGGTGCCTTAAGCTTGAATCTAATCTAATCAGAACTGTGGACTCTGGTCCTCTCGGGAAAGAAACATGTCCGTCCGTGGCATGTGTGAGTACTAGGTCCCGGGGGAAGAGTCTGAAAATTGAATTCCTTTGTATGTCCTGTGTCTCAGAGGAGAACTGAATGTTCAGAGCAGCATAAGCTGTTAACTTTCAGTGTTTTGTGTTGCAACTAGAGCACATTCTTAGATTTATTCCTGTTTAATTCATAATGGTGCAGAATAAAACACACACATCTAATTTGATTTCTTTTTCTTTTTTTAAGTTTCATAATTGCTTTTTACAGCTAGTGTTAATAGCAAAAAGTCCTTCCCAGGGCTCCCTGAATAACCTACCATACCTGTATCCATAGCAGGTGATGCTTTCTTTTTTTCCGCACTTTGAAGACGTGTGTTTCTGTATTTACACATAAATCATACTTTTGTATAGTAAAGACAGCAGTGGTTGAAAAGAATGTGAACAATGTAAAAGTTACGTTGGAATAGAGGAGAGTAACTTGTGTGATTAATGGGGAAGGACATTGGATAATGTTATACACCAGACTATGAAAGAAGTTGGTGGTAGATGGGAAGAATGTGAAATTTTAAACTGCTCTCAATATAGGAATCTTGGTGGAAAAGTTTCTACCTGAAGTCTGATGTGATTCAATTGTAGAATGCAATGAGTTTGGCCACGGAGACTTTGAATCCAGTCAAGAGGACTTTGAATCTCAACAGCGCTGAGAATCACATTTTCAGTGCATTGCATATGGAGTAAACTATTTAGACAAGGATTCTGTGAGACTAGTCAACTTACCTTAAATTGCCAGCATTTGTAAATGATTGTGCAATCTTGTGTAATGGTCTTTTATTTTGACTGTTTGGAAAAAAATGTTTTATTGTTTTTTTTTTCCCCAGTAAAAGTAAGTTCAAAGAAAACGGGCTTTGTTTATCTTTGTTTTAACTCACACAACAAGCTATAGTTTTATTTTCTCTAGCTTAAATCCTTCATTTAATTAAAATACTCTATTAGTATTTCACATCCAGATACTATTCATTTTCTAGTTCTGTGGCAACAAATGACCACAAATTTAGTGGCTTAAGACAATATAAATTTATGATCCTACAGCTCTGGAGGTCAGAAGTCTGGTATTAATTTTTGCTTGTACTCAGAGCATTTTATTTCCTGTACTCAGAGTATTTTGGCCAACCTAAGGAGTCTGACCTGAGCTTACCTCATTAAGTAGCATTGTGAGGAGCACCTGTCAAGGTATCTGATGCTCCACTGACACCAAAGAGCAACACAGATGATATGTGTCCCTGAGAGACCACACTGATGTCCCAGAAAGTAATGTGGTCATCCCTCTCAAAACTACATATCAGAGGCATACATTTTGGAAACCTACTGCACAGTGAAGATTAATGCTGTAACATGCCTCTTAAATAATCCACTAGTCAATTGAGATCACTATAAGTCTTAACATTAAAACTCCAAAACACTTGAACCCATATTCCACGAAGAAAGACATCCAGGGTTCCTCACATCTGTCTAGTGGTTGGGGAATAGAGATCAAGAAAGGAAATTAAGGACAGTTTGAGGTCTTATATATTCCTGAGTCACCTCTGGCTTCCAGCTCTTGTTTCTAATGAATTATCAAACTACAGTCTCCACTTTGCATCAAGTACGCACCATTTTTCTCTGCATTGCATTGTCCTGCCAGCATTCATTGAAGCACACTCACCCAATCCTGAGTATTCCAAACACAGGGATGGTATGTGTGACAGGATTTGGCTGAAGGTTTACTGTAACTTGATGGAGATTAGCAGGTGGTTTGTCATATGGCAGGCAGCTACATTAGCATACACCTTGGTAGTTCATCATATGGCAGGCAGCTGCATTAGTATACACCTGGCATTCCTATTCTTAAGTAACCCCATGCCATCTCTGGCACAAGATCACTTTCACTGGTTGTTGAGTTCATTTGTGTTCCAGATACTCCTGATTGCTAGAGTCCTCTCCCAATCCTCCATGTTCCTGTCATTTCTTGGATAAAGTGATTTACCTATCTAATGAAGCCCTAAAGATGCAGACACATTACGCTATGTCCAGAAGATCCTACTTTCATAACCAGGCATACCCATTGTTCTAGTTACGTATTGCTGAGAAACAATGTACCTCAAAACTTAGTGGCTAAAACAACAAAAATCATTTGTTTAGCTTGTGAATCTGCTATTCAGGCAGGACTCAGCATGGCAGGTTTGGCTGTGATTCACACAGCATCAGTCTAGGAATGGGACAATCCACTTCCAAGATAGCACACTTACATGACTGGCAAGTTGATGCTAGCTGTCAGCTGGAAGCTTAGCTAGGCCCAAGAGAAAAGCATCTTGATTCCTCTTCATTTGGGCATCTTGATTCCTCTTCATTTGGGCATCTTGTTGCTTGGGCTTCCTCAAAACATGGTGGCTGGGTTTCAACCGCAGCTATTCCAAGAGACAGGAGGCAGACCATGCCAGTTTCTTAAGACCTATTTCAGAAACTGACAGCATCACTTTCATCATCTCTATTTGACAAGAAATCACAGAACCCAGATTCAATGGACAGGAACATAAATTCCACCTCTCAATGGGTGGAGTGCCAAAGAATTGGGAGACATGTTTTAAAACCACCATGCTCATTAAAGGGTGTATTTAAACAGTTACTTTTTTTTAAAGGAATTCTAAAGTCAGTTCTTAGATTAGTATCATTTCTGTGAAATATGTTTAGTAATAGTACTATTATTAATAGTATATAAAATACTATAGTGTGTGTGTTTGTATATGTATAATATACACAAGCACAATATTGTAACATATTATAATATTTATGACATATGTATTATAATGAGAGAATTATGAGCTAATATATATTACTGCTAGCCTATAGTTAGCATTCAAGAGGCATTAACTGCTATAATACACCTCTCCATTATAGCACTTCTGCTTCTGAAAACTTCAAATTCACTCTTACACAGTGTACTTAAAATACTTAGCCATTTATTGGGATTCCTTGTATGCACTATATTTACAAATATAATGTACATTCATTTAAAGCAATTTTAAAAATTACAATATTTAAAAGTTAAAAAGCAGGGGAAAAGTTTTTACTCGGAGACACACTGCACAAATTGCCTCTAGAAAATAAATATTTCTAAGTGTATTTGATACTTTACATGCTATGTTATTGTCTACAATTTTGCTTTATGATATTGTGCCTCTTCATTTATCAATTGTCAGTTTCTGAGGTCCGAGGGGAGTTGGTTGGCGAGTTGCAGGTAGCTGGAAAAACACTCAAGGATACGTAGACAGTTTCAGCATGGCTACTCTCTCTCTGGGCACAGGTGAGTCCGGGCAGGAGCCATATGTACAGCATTAGCAGGATAATTATACCTTCTACAAATAATAGTGGCTCTGAGCCAAGTGTGAACTCACATGGGTGATCACCTCATGTCCCTCATGTGGCATGGTTACATAATGAGCAGAGTTATGAACCTGTGCTCCAAACTCGCTGAGTCATGCTGGACCGGATGTCTGCCTATTCTTGACCGCAGCACATCCATTTTTCTTATACCAGTATTCTACCTCTTTATCTTCTAATATTCTTAGAGGAATAACTTTAACTACTGTATCTTTTTACTCATATGACTGTATTATAGTATGCTTAATCAATCCTCTATTCAAAGTATTTACAGTTTGGAACTATGAAAATGATGCTGCAATAAATATTTTTGAACATAAACTTTGTAAGCATCTCTGATTATTTTCATAAGATAAAGTCCTCTAATTTGAATTACTGAACAAAAAGGCATGAGCATTTTTAGAAATTTTGACACATGAGATTTTGAGATGTCTCCTTCCCTCCATCTTCCAATTCCACCATCCCTAAACACACCTAAGTCACCAGTTCCTTACAAATATTCTCTAATGAGAGCTGTCATGCAAACACTCTATTTAGAAACCTCATATTTTAGTACTTCACTTATTTCAAATTATCTTGAATGTGGAAGAATGAGCAGCTCCTGTGATTTACAGAAATACGTATTTCACTGCAAGCATTATATAAACTTTTACTTTCACACTTCCCTCGCTTGCTACTTTACAAACATCAGGAAATAGTAATAGACTAATGGTCTTATGTAGTCTTATGATTGTAATTGTCTTCCTTCTTTCCTGGGTCAAGTTTCTCTAGCACAGGGCTCTCACAGTGTGGTCCCCGTATCAAAAGCATGGGAAACTTCACCTGTTTTCAATGCAGATCCTTAGACCACCTCACACTCGTTAAATCAGAAATTGACAGGGAGTGGTGAGAAGCTACAATCTGTATTTTAACAAGCTCTCCTGGTGCTTCTCATGCAAATTTGGGAACACCCTGGAACACTGTGGCCTGGCAACACAGTTTGGTCATCTTCCTGGACAGCAGCAAGACTCATATTCCTGAGTAGAAAACTCTGCTCTCAGGGTTTTGCTGAACGTTTTATAAAGACAATTCTTAAGAAATATTGTTTTCTTTCCATTTTGATAAAATTAATCTAGCCTTTATTTTTTGACGCTTTATCTTTTTTTTCTTTTGAGGAAAGTGTCAGAGCACCAGGGCATGAAAGGAGAGTAAATTGCTTTGCTATGGAGACTCTAACAGAAATCTGCCCACTTCAAATGGCATATAATTTATTTTTTACATGAGCAATAGATTACACAAAAATAAACTGTAGATATACTTGCCACAAGCAATCAAAAATTTATTCAGAATGGCATCAAAAAGAATAAAATATTGAAATAAATTTAACAAAAGAAGTGCAAAGCTTATAATCTGAAAATTACAAAACACTGTTAAAAGAAATTCAGGATGTGATTAAGTGAAAAGATGTTTTATATTCATGAACCTGGAGACAATAGAATTAATTTTTGATGCCCAGGTTCAACACAATCTCTATTTGAATCCAGGCTAAGGCTTTGTGGAAATTGACAGGCTGTTCCTAAAATTCATATGGAAATTTCAGGGACTCAGAATTGCCAAAACAATTTTTAAAAATAACAAAATACGTGGACTCACACTTAGCAAGTACAAAACATACCACAAAGCAACAGTAATCAAGGCAGTGTGGTACTGGCATAAAGATCAACATAGAGATTAATGGAATAAAACTAACAATCCAGAAATGAGCCTTCATGTTTGTGGATGCCAAAATAATTCAATGGGGACAGAATTGTTTTTTCAACAAATAATAATGGGAAATCCATACATAAAGAAATAAATTTTGACCCCCTTCTTCATACTATTTAAAAAATTAACCATAATAGACGAATTTAAGAGCTAAAATATAAAGTTCTTAATTTTTTTTTTTTTTTTGAGACAGGATCTCGCTCCATCATCCAGGCTGGAGTGCATTGGCACCATCATAACTCGCTGCAGACTCAACATCCTGGGCTCAAGCGATTCTCCCACCTCAGCCCCTAAGTAACTGGGACTACAGGCATGTGCCACCACGCCTGGCTATTTTTTTTTTATTTTTTTTTGTAGAGATGAGGGTCTCCCTATATTGCTCAGACTGATCTCAAACTCCTGGCCTCAAGCAGTCATCTCACTTTGGCCTCCCAAAGTGCTGGGATGACAGGTGTGGGCCGCCACACTCAGCCAGATACATTTTTTATTCAAAATATAGTGAAAACTTCACACCCACTAGGATGACTATAATCGAAAAGAAGGATATTAATAAGTGTTGATGAAATGTGGAAATATCAGAACCCTTATACACTGCTGGTGGGAATGTAAAATTGTTCAGTAATATTGGAGACAATTCTGGCAGTTCTCAAAAAGTTAAATATAGAGTTACCATTTGATTCACCAATTCCACTGCTAGGTATACAGAAATGAAAACATATGCCAACTAAAAAATCTGTACACAAATGTTTATAGCAGAATTATTCATAATATCCAGAAGGTGGAAACAAAACAAATGCCCATTAACTAATGAATGGATAAACACATGGCAAATCGGTATCGTGCAGTATTATTTGAGTATAAAAAACAACAAAGTGCCCATACATGCTACAACATGTATGAAACTTGAAAGCACAATGCTAAGTGAAAGAAGCCAATCATAAAAGACCACATAGTATATATGATTGCCTTTATATGAAATGTCCAGAATGAATCTATAGAGACAGAAAGTAGGCTAGTGATTTCCTAGGGCTGGGAGATGGGTACATTGGAGGTAATAGCTAATGGGTACAGATTTCTTTCTGGAATGATAGAAATGTTCCAAAATTGATTATGGTGGGCTTTGTCAGTTTCATAACCTACTGTCTGCATTCTTTTAGCAGCAAATCTTTAAAACCAAAAGCATGTAGGAAATATTCTATAGTGGATTTGTAGAGCAGGTTCTGAGGTGAAACTACTTATACTTGAGTCCTCATTCTTTCACTTTCTAAGTCAGAAAGTATCTTCTGTGGGGCAAATTAAATGTCTTGCGTGTCCAATATTGTACTATTCAACACAGCAGCTGCTAGCCACATGCATCTATTGAACACTGAAATGTGGCTCATCCAAACTGAGATGTGCTTTGTATATAAGACGTATACCACATTTTGAAGAACTAATCCTCCCCCCAAAAGTAAAGCATCCCATTAATAATTTTTTTATTACATACACTTTTATACTATAATACTTTGGATATAGTGGGTTAAATAAAATTTATAGCTACAGTTTATTTCACCTGTTTTTGTTTGCATTTTTAATGTGGCTACTAGAAATTCCAAATTACTTATGTGGCTTATATTATATTTCTCTTACTGCTGATCTATAATACAGAAATAATGCTACCTGTTAAATATAGTTGTTGTGAAGATTAAATTGGTTAATGTATGAAAAATGCTTTAAAATACCTTGCATATAATAAGCACTCAGTGTTAGCTTTAACACTTACTGGAAGGTGGTCAGTTCAGAGAAGCAGGGAGCAACTTGTCACAGGCAGGACTGCGACATGAGCCAAGGAATGACAATAATACTTCACAGAAGAAAAGAAGCCAGGATCATCTTAAAGCTTATAGGAAAGAGCTGACTGGACAGAGGACTGGAGATTCACATTAAGGGACTATACAGTTCCCAAACAGATGTCTTTTCAGAAGACAAAGTGCATCTGGATGCTGACATTTGTAAGGGAGAATTGGTCAGAACTTGAGGACTGCAAATGAGGTTTAAAGTTATTTTTCTGGCTCCAGTATCTTATTTCCAAACGGGGACTATTAATCTCCCCATCTTCATTTTCTATCTTGTTTATCTATAAAGGAGTCACTGTCCTATGCTGCTGTTTTCCTGTTTCTTTGGCGCATGTTAGAGTTGCTCAGGAATGTCCATTCTCCACTGGGTGGGCAGAAACATGGTTCAGCAGCCCAGTAAACCACTGGGAATAGCAAAACACTAACATTCAGGGCACCACAGTCATCACTGTTAAGTAAATGATTACTTTACATTTCATAGAGGCAGCTGTAATTTGTTAAACCTCACAGGGCTGAAGTGCCTGTGTCCACAGCTTAGCACCCTAGACCACCTCACTTCACCTGTGGCATCAGCAGCTTTACAGAGTGGTTTCCCCAAGGGCGATGCTACCACCCACCATGTCCCATCCACCATTTTAGTTTCTGATTCCTTTCTTCCTTTTTAGTAACATGACAGTAAAGGGGCCAGTCCAGAGCTTTATGAAAATTGGGGTTATAGCATGATTTCAAGCTCACAGGTCCTTAAGAGGTTCTGACTGATGATATTTTCAGTGGTCCATTTTCCAAACGGGCCTGGTCTCCCATCTAGAGAATCTGGCCTGCCCTATATTGCTGCAGAGGCTCAGCTGTGTATGTATCTAGGCTCAGAAAGGGGCAAGAATGAGAAATACGGTGTTGGAAGCAAATGAAAGACAAAAGGAATTCATTATGATTTCTACATATTTATTTTAGTTTATCACACTTCATTTTCAATTTACAACCAATAGTGGGTTAGCTAAACTTTCATTTCACGTGTGTGTGTTTAGTGGAAAATGAGTACCTGTCATTTGTTTTGGGTTTATCACCATATCTGTTTATTAATAAATATTTGTGAATGTTCAACATGGTTCTTTTAATTCTTACAAATAAAGATGTTCTTTTCTTGATTTCATATTTTGGAAATCCAGATCCACAGTTTCTTGAAGCAACGTCCTCTTAGTCATCCTGGCTATTGTGCAGATTATAGTTAAATGAACTAGAGCTCTCACCCCCAAAACGGTGAGGCAGAGATAAAATGATTCATACATGAGGATGTCCCTTAGAGGACAGTGTACCACATTACAGTCTCAGAAAGACACAGCTAAAGAAAAATCAAATGGAGTTTCTGAAATTAATTTTTCTGATTCCTCTGTGCTAAGTCTAATATTTTTGTAGGGTTGGAGGTAGAGATCTGAATGTCTTTGGAGCAACCTCACTACATGGTCAGCAGAAAGATGAGATGTTAATTCTATGTGCCTTCTACCTTAAGGCTTAATAAAACTAACAATAACAGAAACATAAATATTATCTCTTGAAGTTGGCTAACAAAAGTGTTTTAAAAGTCTTGCCCCTTCTCCCCGGGCCCTCAACTCTGAAAAGGAAGAAGAAAAAAAATGGTTTCTTTCTTTTCTTTTCTTTTTTTTTCTGATTAGGCAACATGTTTGGTTTTCCTGTCATGCTTAAGGAAGCCCTATCAAGGACAACATATACATTGATCCAAAAACTGTTGAAACAAAATTGGGTTCTTCTTGTGTCATTTTGTTTTTGTTTTTAACAAACACTAGTTTCCTCTTAGAGAGTAACTATTCTCACTGTACCAAATGGGATTTAAGAGGTACAAGAAAACAAAGAACGTTGTTGAAAGTGTCACATGATGATTCAAAATGACACTGTGGGTAGCATACTGCATATACCCAAATTTGATCAAACTGCAGTTTTTTGTAGCTTTTTACAAAAATCTTAAATACAGGTAAAACATGTAAACGCTGTGCTCTCAGAGAGCAAGTACTTAGTCATGTCACATCGTATCCCTTTCGGGGAGACAAATTCAAGTAAAATACTAGAGGCCAGTTTCAAAACCATCCGCTGGAAGTACTGTCTGGCTGAGGGGCAAACACCACTTTGCACATGTCCGAGTTCTCTTGATGGAGTGGGAATTCACATCCTGATAACAGGCTTTCCTTTCTTCTCTGAGAGACATAACCTCTGCCTGTGGACAGCCTTTCATACTTTTTCTCAAATTGCCTGTACAACAAGAGCAACAATAACAGAATTACACACCCAGTTAAGTCATCCTACACTTCTCCAGCCAAGTTACTGAATGTATACTTGAAGTTTCTGTTCCAAAGCAATTTGAGAAAGGATATGAGTGTGAGGCTACTCCATGAATGGGTGATTTTCTTCTCATTTCTTTGTGTATTAACAGAAACACTTCAAATGCCTGGGACATGGGGGTGCTGCCAGACATTTTTCTAGAATGAAAGATGAAATTCCTTTCAGCTTTTTGGAGATGCTGTTGCACTTTGCAGGCCATGCTGTGTCCCACTCTTCATTCCAGAAGCCCCACCTGGGAGCACTCTTTTTGAGTAACAAGCAAGTCCAACTGGATTTAAGCAGAGAATGCAGACAGAGAAATATTCCAAGAGTTCTTTTAATTCATACAAAGTGAAATATGAAATGTGGAACCCAAGTGAAATGTGGAACCAAACCAATTAATCGAGGGTGGGTTGGTGGTCACTGCATCTAAACCATTAGAAGGTGTTTTTTTTTAATGCATTTGTGGAGGTTTATTCTAAATATGCATTAATGTAAGCTAGTGACAGCTTAATAGTTTAACTATAATGCACAATCTTTCATTCTATGAAAATACAATCTACTCATATTTTCATTTACATCATTGACGTAATCAATGTATTTTTTAATATGAATCAAGAAATGTTAGTAAAATAATGAAGGTACTCAATTCTGGCCTACATATCAAAGGAGATGATGTAAGATGTGGCTTGCTATTTTAAGAATAGAAATTATCCTTATGGTTAGTGTATGTCAACTACTATGAAAGGGGCAGTGCTACTTAGACCCAAAGCATTCTAGCTCTATGTGATGGTACTGTTACAAATAATGGTTACAAAATTCAAATAACACAGCATAAATGGAAATTAGGATATAGGGTGGAAGAGAATTTTGAAAAGTTATATGGAAATTATATCTTTGTATTTTAAAAATTCTACCAAAAAAATTCTACTAAAAATTCTACCAAAAGCATTATTTTTTAAAAAATTCAAAATCCCAAACTCTGAAACTTGAGCCAAAACCTAAACAGCGTCAAGTTGATGTTATACCGAATACTTAAGAACTGTGAATTCATTTTGGCCCTTAACGATGGTAAATGGATTGCTAGGTGTTTTATTTGAACTCTTCTGTCCAGCAGTTCATTGTGAAGATACCAGGCAGTAAATGTGCATCTGATTTTTTTTTAATGAAACTATGTGGCAACTCCTATGGTAAATCATAGCCCTTTCCTTCCTTGATAAATTATTTCTGGATTAAAATATGATACTATCTCCAGAATCTAGTGATCTAATCATTCAATTTTTTTTGGTATCCCAGGAACTGACTTTTTTGGGGGGCCTTACCAATTATTCTTCTACTCATTTAAAGAAAATTCATCTTTCACTGGGTTTCTACTGTTTCCTTTCAATTCTGAAACTGAATATTCTAAACTGAATGCAAGTTCCTGGTGCACCCAGGATGGTCCCGGAATATGACCTGAATGCTGCATCTTACCTGAATGGAGCTTCATCCTTGTCCATCTGCATGCAAACTAAGAATGGGTACTGAGAAAACTGTACTGTGGAGATAAACTCCAGGCCTGCTTCTGTTTCTGTACTGGTTTCCAGGCCAGCTTTCACAAAAGAGGAGTCCACTGTGATGTCACTAGTTATTACCACAGTCACCCTAAAGATTTGAGAAAAAAAGAAAAAACCCGTTCATATTATATTTAATGGAGTTGGATCAACTGCTGTAATTTTACAGGGTCTGAACTTAGGATGCCGGAGACTGGAAGGAAACACTTAAGCGATTCAGAGGTGACCTAGATGTGCTTAGTGTGCTGCTGGTAACCAGGGCCTGGTTAGTCTCAGATACCGGGCAGGGAAGGTTTGCCCTTCCTTCCCCTGAGCTCTCCCCTGCCTCCAATTGCAAAGGTGGGGAGTGTCTTTAAGGTACTACATTGTTTTGTTTGGGCATAACAAAGACAAGTATTAAAATATTCTTGGAACTCAGTCCTCTCAGAAGGTCAGAAATACCCAAGTTATATTAAAATGGAGTGAAAACTCACCAAGAAGACAATTGATGTTTATAGTTTTTTGTTAACTATCTCTCTGTTGGCTTCTAGGCAGAGATTTTAATTCTATTTCATTACTTTCTTCAAAGAGTCCCTAAAGGCATAAGCCCTTGGTTGCCAAGGTATTTGAAAAAAATATTGTGTTACAAAACAATAATTTTTACAGTGAGACATGCATACAGAAGGTCCCAGAAGGAACAAATATGGTGGGTCCTTTAATGATGCTCTAGATAACCAGATCAGCAGATTGCACTGGCTGGGGAATATGCTCTGGATAATAATGAAGAGGATAAATAATTTCAAAAGAAGGTTTACCTCTACTCTAATTGAATTATGGACTTTAAATCAAATTGTGAGAAATTATTTTCACAATTAAGTTAGAGTTCTATGCCCACACTTTTTTGACAGGGGTATTAATTTTTGCTGTGCAAATTAAAATCCCTGCTGCTGTTATGATCAGTATAAAAGTAGGTCAGCGGTTGTTTTAATTCCTGAATCACTTAGAGTACTTTCTGATGTCCTATATTCAGCAAAGGCTTAAAAGACATTTTTTCAAATGAACAAGTGGAAATGGAAGATAGATTGATTACAGTATAAATAACGGTATTTTTATTAAGAATACTAGGTCGGGGAGGGACAACATGGGGAGAAATGCCAGATGTAGGTGACGGAGGGATGGAAGCAGCAAACCACATTGCCATGTGTGCACCTATGCAACAATTCTGCATGATCTGCCCATGTACCCCAGAACCTACAGCACAATTTTTTAAAAAAAGAATACTGTATATTTTTTTAAAAAAAATCCAAATTACTTTTGTTGTTGCTGCTGATTTCTCTTTGCGAAAAATTCAATTGGGTTTAATTTGGAGAAACTTCTGCCTAGAACGTACTTCGGAAAGAGGTGAAAGAATGACTGATTATGTGGGAAGCCCTAAGTTACATTGCTAAAACCTTTGAAGACCAGTGTCATTTTTCATTCTGTGGTCCCTTTTAGTAATGCTGGGGGTCACACTTCACATTAAATGTGCTACTGTTTGATTGTTCTCAGTTCCTTCATCTGCAGTTCAAAATGAATCAAAAATTAGATTTTCTCACTTTTCTCACTTTTGCCCCAGTGTGTTTTCAAATATCTAAAAAGGCAAAAAAAAGTTGCATTTCCATTTACTTTTTAAAAATTATGTAACAAACAGAAGACTAATAATTTTCATCTTTACACTGGTTCAAAGACATTGTTTTATGTTCAAAGTAATACACTTTCATTAAATCTAACAGGTAGATTAGAAAAATTAAAGGAGCTTGGAGTATTTTATTTAGAAAAAAAATGCTGATAAAAAACTTTAAGACTTCTAATGTTTAAAACTTAGTTTCTTCACAGATGAAATTATCTTTTTATTTTTTTCCCACTGAAGAGGAAAGTTTGCTTTAAAGCAAAATTTTTTCTCTTGGTGGAACACCAAAAGAAGATGAACCATCTGATTCACGGGGCAGCCTATCTATATGTATGTCTTTAAAAGCAGGGAAATTATTGGCTGAGTTGTATTAGGTACTGACATGCTCATAAGAAGCTATGGACAGAATAATTTCCCATGATCACTTCCAACTCTATCATTTAATGATTACAAATAGAAAGCATATATTTTTAAAAGTCAGAAGGTTAATTCTCAAAACATATCTCTGAAGTTCTCTGCATAGAGTATTATATGTAATTCATAAAAGTATAATGCATAAATGCTTACCTATTTTTCACTCGGGTTTTAGACTCACGATACCACAAGCTAAACTCCATTGCACCTGAAATATCAATAGCTAGACCACCCTGGACCTCTATATTGGCTTTTAGTCCAGATTGTAACTGAAGTTCCTAGAAGAAAAAATAAAAACAATAAGTACAATTTAGTTAGCCCCCTTTCCAACAACATATTTGACCTCCTGCTGTAGATAATCCCATTTGAGTTGTGTTGATGTTGGAGCCTTTCTCTAGGCTTGGAAACATGCCGTCCTAATCTTGATCACCAGAAGTAGACTCTGTTGATTTGCTAGATTAACTGGTCAATTAAAATACCAGAGTAATGAAGTTACAATTAAGAAGGGTGTTTTCCTTCAATCATTGCTACACTTTGAAAGGAACAATGGTTCTCAAAGTGTATTCCTTTGAGGAACATCAACAGCATCGCCTGGGATGAAATACAGATGATCAGCTCCCCTTCATACCTACTAAATTAGAAACTCTGAGAATGGGGTCTAACAATCTGTGTTTCAACAAGCCCTTGTATGATTCTGATGTACCTAAATTTGGAAACTTTTGAACTAAGGAAAATGAAGGCATCTCCATCAGAAATCTAGCTGTGGCTTTTTGTCCAAGGAAGTAAGGGGAGGAAGTTTGGACCAGGTGACCTCTTGAGGTCCTTCAGCACTTCTCTACTTATATACTGTGTCAAATAGAGTCAACTGCATCTTAGTGGAAAATAAACGACAAGATTTAAAACTTCTAGTGGAGTGTGGTTATCTGTTAGTAACTGAGGGGAAATGGTTACAGGACTGCCTTCACCCAACCCTGAGTATAACAAAATCCAAGGGTGCTCAAGGCCCTTATATAAAAAGGCATAGTATTTGCATGTAACCTACAACCATCCTCCCATACACTTTAAATTATCTCTAGATTATTTATAATATCTAATACAGTGTAAATACTATGTAGCTATTATGTTGTGTTTTAAGAATTATATTAATATTTACTGTTGTGTTGCTGTATTTTATCGTTCGGGTGTTTTTCAAATAATTTTTATCTGAGGTTGGTTGAATTTGATGAGGAACCAGTGGTTATAGAGAGGCCAACTGTATACAAGTTTCAGGAATTGCCTACATCCAACTAGCAAAAGAAGGCAGAGAAATTTAACTAAGCCTTAATATCCTGCTGTTTGGCATTTAAAAATGACACTGAGTTAACAGTCAAGTTCAACATGAACTCAATAGCATTTTTCAGAGGGATAGTAATTATTAACAAACATAGCCCATCCTGAGCAATTTTGTAGTTGTCTGAAACCCATTGTTTTCTGCTGTTTGCCTGCATTTAGCTTTTAAGTCTTGCATTTTTTTCATATACATCAGTTGAGGTGATGTTGGCAGAAAACTTTTAAGCTGGATTGGAATCAGATTGCCTTGGGACAGTGTTGGAAGTGATAATGATTCTGGGAAAAAGACTCAGTATCTTTAATTTTGATATTCCTCCAAAGATCTTAAATTCCTGGCAACCAACAGGATGACTAAGTTCTTTATGTAACTGCCCTACTCAGACCAAACAAGCCAAGCATTTGCCAACTATAACTGCCATGATTTCACTTTCTAGAAAGGATTGTGTTGATCTCCCTGAGTTCTCTACACTTTCCAAAAAAAGGTAACAGGAAATCCTGGGTCAAGGACTTCCTGGGTTGTACTAAAAAGTTACGGTTGTAGCATGAAGCTACTTTTAGTCTGAAGGACACTCTTTGATGGAAGCATGAGATTCTCAGTGCCATGCTCAGGACACATTAGGAGATAGCCCTAATGACACTTAAAGAGACATTTGGTATAGAACAAAATATATGGGATGAAGGGGTTATCTCAGGCATTACAAATAATGTGATGGACACAAACTATCCTGAGGAAACCATAACAGCAGTCATGTTCACTTTTTCACCTATGCCTGCGAACTACAGGACCACGACATGAGAGTTCTGTACGTCCATTGCAAACATGATTGTTCCCAAATGAAAGCTATGGTGTGCCCTGCCTGAGAAGTATTCCTTTCTTTGCATCTTTTTCTCTCTCCCTAATTTGAAAATTGTAATCTTGGTCATCCACCCAGTCCAGCAGAGGCCTGTGATGAGGACCTTGGCCTTCCCACCAACCATATATTAAGTGGAAGGCAAAATATACCAAGTGCCACAGAAAAGGTCATTTCTCCACTTTTTTACACAAAGGGACAATAGAAGAATGCCTACGTGCAAAGAGGAATTTTCTTGGATCCCCTTATAAAGATAAACCACTGACCCCTGTAGGAAAACAAAGCACTCTTTCTTTGTTGAAAGGGACTAAGCCACATGCTGCTAATTTTTAAGCAGTATAAAGTATGTGTAACTAACAGGTTTTGAGCACCTACTGTGTGCCCAAAGCTCTACAAAGCTTTGTGTCTCATTTAATTCTCATACCAATCTTCCAAGGTAGGCATTATATTTTAAGATCAAAAGGAAAAATCAGGCTCAGAGGTTACATATGGAGCCAGAATAAATACTCCAACTGTCTCTAGGGTGGAGACTTTTTTTTCTTTCTTTCTCTGAGATGAGGTCTTGCTCTGTCACCCAGGCTGGAGTGCAGTGGTGTGATCATGGGTCACAGCAGCCTCAACTCTTGGGCTCAAGCAATCCTCCCACCCCCACCTCAGCCTCCTGAGTAGCTGGGCCTGCAGGCACAGCCCACCATGCCCAGTTAATATTTTTATTTTTTGTAGATCTGGGGTTTCACCATGTTTCCCAGGCTGGTCTCAAACTTCTGAGCTAAAGGGATCCACCTGCCTTGGCCACCCAAAGTGCTGGGATTACAGGTGTGAGCCACTGCACCTGACCTGGGGGAAGACTTTTCTACTAATATTCATGGCTATCACAAACTTATAACTCTCTTTTGCCTCCTGGTGCACAAGAAAGCCTGTTCTAAGAAACATTGCAAAAAAAGAGAGCATAGGTTTATGTCCTTGTTTGGCCCAGAGTATATATTTATTTGGATTTTTTTCCTATGAACTAGAGGAAAAAGATATTAGAACTTTGTATTTGTAGCAAATGTGACTGCTTTGATCCTCTTGGTCCCACAATTGTTTCTTATAGCTCAGATGCTGACATTCTGATAACTCATCCTGTTGCTTCCATTTAGGGAAATATGTTCTTTAGTAGCTTAAGGGGATCCCCTTATTAAACTGACTTTATCCGACATCTTTCTCTGAAGGATAATCCAATTAGCTGAAGAGAGAAAGTGTGAGCAAGCACAGAGTAATTCCATCTGTCCTGATGGCTGTGATGGGCCACCCACTGCCAACATTTCCTTTAATGTCAGCACTTGACCTAGAGTGGTATGTGCCTCTGAAGCTAGGATGGCATTACTGGAGTGCTCTGCAGAGCTGGGGGCCTCAGACAGCTCAATTTGTATAATAATCTCAGATCTGTCAAATACTCCAACCTGACTCACAGACATTGGGCTATGTTTAATAGCTAAGGGACAATCTTTCTCATAGAATATGCCTTGCCTTAGCTGCCCTACCTTAGTGAATAGAAGAACTGTACAAGATAATCTAGATCAGTGATTGGCAAACTACGGCCAGCAGGCAAGTCTGGCCCACTAGCTATTTTTGTAAATACAATTTTATTGGAACACAGCCATACTCCTTTGTTAATGTATTGCTGACGGCTGTCTTCACTCTTTCGTAACAGAACTGAGTGGCTGCAACAGAGATCATGTGGCCTGCAAAGCCTAAAAAATATTTACTTTCTACCCTTTACAGAACAAGTTTGCTGACCCAGCTCTAGATTACTCCTTGTGAGTTTACACCCCAATTCAAATCCTCAGGCACTGTTCATGGGTAGCGAAGCACATACAGGTAGTGTTGAGCAGTCCTCTGTGTCTTAAAACGTGGACTATTTTTTCACTACTTATGCTGCCTTTTAGATGATTCTTTCATTAAAACTGGAATTGTGTAATGCAAAATTCTGAAATGATTTGAGAACTGTTTTTTTCATGTGTGACTTGAGGATTAAGGGATACAACAGGTACTGCTGTTTGTCCTTTCTACATTTGTATTGACAGAAACAATTTTGTTCAGACTGTCCATACACCCACTGAAAAACTATGTTCATAAGCTTCCCTTTCAGCTAGAGGTAGCCGTGTAACACCGTTTTGGCCCATAACCTAGACAGAGATTCCAAAAAAGTTCTTGAAAAAAGAGTCAGACGCTGGGACCTCTTGTCCTTCCCTTCTTTCACCTTGGAATGAGGAAGTGCTGCTGGAAGTGGAGCAACCATTTGATAATCAGAAGGGGACAAGCATGAGGTCAAAAGCCACAAGTAAGCATGGCTGAGCTGAGGGAAGACAGCTTGGACTCTGATGATATCTTAAGGTTTCCATATTAACCCTGGACCACGTACTTCCAAATGTTTGTTACACTATAAAAATCAAACTATTTAGTTAAGCCACTCTAAATTGTTTTTGTTTGTTTGTTTGTTTTTGTTATATGCAGCCATCCTGAGCTGATATGAGGAACAAGAAAGATAGAAAATTAACACTGTTTAATCCCAAATAATGAGGTTGTGGAGGAATTTTAATATAACCTGATATCTAAAGCATCTTCCAGCCCTTGAAATCTATGATTTCATAACCAGAACCTAACAAATAAGAATCCTCACATTATCTGGCAAACAACAAAGCTGACAAAATCTTCAGACTACCTGTTCCAGGTGCCTCACTTTATTAGTAGGAAATTTTGGTTTAAGTTTGTTAAGTAACTTCTCAAGAGCACATAGCAAGAAGGTAATGGAGGGAAAATTCAAACCTAGGCTATTAATCCGTTCATGTGTTAAACCAAAAAAGTAGACTTCACAAGTCAGTCCTATCATCTGTAAATTTTTATTTCAATCTTCTTATATATTCTCAATATAATGAGTATGAATTAGAGTACACAGTTATCACTTTGATTACCTATAAGGTATTTAGCAAATATTTCGTTTTTTATATTGCTATGCTTAGTGAGGCAGAAAATAAATCATTAAAGAAAAATTTTAAGCACCAAACATTCAGACTAAAGGTTATTCAGATTAACTCTCTTCTGTTTTTCAGAAAATCTAATTAGCCTGACCATCTCTATCACACAGTATATTGACCACTTAAATCTTCCTGTACCAAAGACAGTAGTGTCATTTTTTGGTACAGTATTGTGAGATTTAGGGCCATAAAAAATTGAAAACCATTTTGAAGAATGTGGCTTAAGAGAATGAAAGTAATCCTATACCCTACAAATAAACACACCTTTCTAAGATTTTATAAACATGAGAATTTTGAGCAAAGAATCTTCATGAAACATGTGGCTGGTGACAGTGGTTGCTTGTGCCTCTACTAATTTGGCAGGGTCAGAATGATGCACTGTATGCATATTCATCATCGCTGTCATTACAAATGTCATCAGTAACTTATAAAGCCACATAGTTCAGCTCCTGCCTTCAGGATAAATATCAGCTAAGCCCTCGTGCCGGGAAAGCCAAGTGAGGGGACAATGCTAGCTCTGTTGTGTCCTAACTTTTCTTGTTTCTGTTAGCATCAACATTTTCTCTTTGCCTCAAATTAAAGGCACCTTTTAATCATCTAATAAATGAAATTGTAACATATCTATGGTAAAGGAGAAAGGGCAAACTACCAAGAGGGCCAAGTGCTTAGAATATGAGCTCCAAGATGGGCACGATTTTGTCTTGTATACTCCAAAAACCAAACATATTTAAAATGTGCCTGGCATATTTTAGGGACTCAATAAATACAGACTGAATGACTTACCTGAGAATGATCTATTATCAGAATAAGTCCTTTCACCACACTGATAGGATCGCCAGATGCTGACAGCATTTTGGACATCAAATCACTATATCCGTTGAAAAAAGTGACAGGTCTGAGCTGAACATCAAAGAGGATGGCTGACATGCCAGCATAGGAGTCAAGGTTCTCCTCCCCTTCGTCAGGGGTGGCTGCGATTAAGGCTTCCAGTCCTTGGGCTTCAATAACCACCTGGAGAAAATCAACATAATGTTGATGACTCAAGCTCCCTGCCTGCTCTGTAAATGATGGTGAAGCTTTTCAGTTGCAGCTAGAGCTTTTCAAGGGGCCAAAACCTCAAATATTTGCAACAGCTAAAAGCAAAAAATAAGGTATAGACAGAAACCTCTATACCTGAATACAAAGTGTGTTCATTTTTCATTTAATCTTCACAACTACTCTTTGAGGTACATACGATTTTACCAATTTTGCAGATGAGGGAAAAAAAGGTCTCAAGTTTACTCAGCTAATAAATGTCAGAGGCAGGACCCATACCCCTTCTGTCTGACTATGAAGACCATGAGCTTTCTATTTTATGATGTCATTCTAAAGACTCTTAGTCTTTCTAGGACTGTCATATACAGTGCATCGGCTATCTTGCAGAGCATCTAAAAGGAGATGGGAAGTTGTTGACAGAGTCGTTCTAAGGCTGCTGCTAGGTGAGGACATGGTATTCTCTAAGCCACAATGCACACCATTCCATGTCAAACTTTTCTCCCTAGCCAGGATAAAAGAAGTCAATCAACACCATGAGGGGCTCACACTCTTATTTCCACCACACATAGGAATCCTACATATTTTCTGTCCTCCATATCCAGTCCTTTAACTCCTGGGTATTTTGCATTTTGAAGTACATACCAGAAAACAGATGGTGATTCCTCAGGACAGAAGGACATACTATTCTGACTATAGTACTATCAAAAAGCACAGTAATATAATATTGATATAAAATTGAGCTTGTATAGCATTGGACCATTTAAAAAACTTAAATGACTCTATTTACAAGGTTATAATTTGATGTGCATAAAAACTAAAAGGAAAGCACATGTCATTATTAGAAAGCCTTTATAGACCATCACCTCAATTTGGATAACGCTAAAGGGATGGAAGTCCACCAGGTGTTGAATGCCTATAGTTTATTCTTTTCTCTCCTACCAGTGTTAGAGAAATATAGATTGACTCTTTAGAGAGTCATATTCTATTATGAAGGGTTTTATTATGAGGACTCAATCTCTCCATAGAAACACCCAGAAAAGGAAAATATATTCTAGAATTAAATACTTGGGGGGTGAGGAAAGGCTAAGAAATATATCTGTGAACAAAAATAAAATGTTATTTAAAAATGTTTATGTGAGAAATATTGGTGCAATTTCAGTTTTGTGAATACGTGCACCTTTGAAAACAGAAATGGACATCTGGCATGTCCAATGAATCAAATTACTTAGGTTTCAAGTTCATACTTGAAACTTTCTCTGAGTGACTATAAACCATACAGCCTCTTACACACGAGGAAATCATGGGGAAAATATGACGGATGCTGCCATTAACTTATACATTCTATATAGTGTTACCAACAGTATGTATGTTTTATTTTACCTCAGCCTGATTTTCTTGCATACTTTATTAAGCAAAATTCATAAGAAGTGAGTTACCTGGCTGCCGTGAAGACCAGCCTTCCCAATGTACTGAAAGATGTTGAGGTTGCTTCTCCTTAGAATGCCAGAACCCGAGTAAAGAATGTCTAGGCTGTAAGTAGACACCGAATGGGGACTACCTGATGGCACACAATAACTGTAATTTAATAGCAGTTCCAGCAATGCTAAATTGAGGGGCATGGAAGGAGAACCTCTTTTTGGTGTACATACGTTCTATGTAGCCAGTGTAGGCAGAAGAGGATCCACTCCTGGAGAAACGGTCATAATTGTGAGCGACCATCTCCCTCAGAACTCGACGGACCATTTTGCTGCAACATATGAAAAAAAAAAAGCTGCACATTCATTGTAATGACTTTCCCAAGTTAAATTTTGGAAAAACAAATCCTCAGTGGAAAAAAGAGGAGGCCAAATGTTCTTCATGCCTCTCCATGAGCCAGGGTGGTGCCAGCTGGCATGGTAGCATCAGGATTAGGGCTAGCCCCTTCATTACTCAGATAGTTGAAATTTAGTTTGGTATCAAAACGAGAGCAAGGCAATGGTGCCCAGCTTTGTGGTGGCTTAAGTTGACTGGTAGACACATTTCAGGCATGGCAAACACATATTCTTTGATTCATCATGGTTTTATGGTTAAATAGTACCTATGTTTAAAGGAAAATTGTACCAAACTGGGGAGGTTGCACAATATTTCTTTAAACGTTTTCCTGTATTCTCGAATAGTCTCTCTCACTAATGACATATAACAGGGCACTTCCAGTGTTTCTTCTATATATGTGAAGTTTTCAATTATAGAATCAGCTCAGTAAAACCCATATAGGAGACATTGTCTCCTCTGGAGTAAGTCTTAATGCTTACCCCATGCCTCTATCTTGTGTAAGTAATTAGTGTTAAGATGTTTTCATTTCTGATTACATAACGCTAATCACATAAGTAATAGTAACATCATGACAACACAGCAAAACATCAAAATAATCAACTAAAGAAATATGGACCTAGGTCTCAGGTAGAAAATAATTGAGGGGAGGGAATGGCATCCTGAGAGGGTTCCCCTCCAATATCACTAGGTTATAAGATTTTAATCTAGACAAGCAAAGGTAGGGAAGGTCATGACAACTGTCCTCAAATATTCAAAGGTTCTTCTTGTGGATGAATGATTAGATGTATTTTGCTTTGCTCCTGGGATAAAACAAGAGCCAACAGGAAGATTTCTGGTTATACAAAGACATAATGCTAAGAGTCTCTGAACAACACTGGCACAAGTTCCCTCAAAGATGGCAAAGTGTGAATACCACCTGCTAGGAGACTATAGCCCTACAGAGAGATACCAAGCAAGGGAGCCTTTAGTGTTCCTCCCCACTGTAATGTTTTTGGTTCTGAGACTGACCCAAAATGTTGGTGATACCTTCCTCACAATTCGTAGGCTGCTCTCTACCCCACTGTCTCCTCTTTCTGGTTCCCTGAAATGTTAGGGCCACAAGATAAAGGCAGCAAGTACACCCAGGATCTCCTCCACACGGTCTCATAAAAGCAAACAAAAAATAGGGGAGAAGCTGCATTCAACTAGAAATATATGGCAGGAGAGAGACTTGGCTTCTTTTCTCACTTGCTCACCTTCTCCCTTCCTCTTTCCTGAATGTCCTGCTCTTATCTCTGTTCTGCTCACACCCGTTTCTTATACTTTCCTTCAGACTTCTTAGTCCTTGTTTCTCTTTCTTTTAACCTCTTACTGCTCTCTTTTTTCATTTTCTTTCTCTTTATTTTCTAGCCTCCTGATCTCTATTTTCTTTTTCTATGTTGAATGCTTAAATCTGATCTTTCCTGGAGGTAGTGTTCTACATGTAACTCAGGAAAAATGAAACTTCCTTCTCTGACCCTCTAATTCCAGGGAGGAGGCACCTTGGGGGTTCCACTTTGGATATGGGAGGAGAGACTTGGGAACTAGAAGGAAATTAATTCAGAAAGAGTAATAGAGTGATGAAGTCTACTGACTGCACTCTTTAAACTTTGAATCATCCTAAAATGTGGGTTATGCCTAAGATTTTAAACTTAAATGGGAAATTTATTTGATCTGTGATAAATGAGGCTTCAAAAATTCCTAACCTTTGAAATGTTACAATGAGAAACCATTTGGTAAGAATTTATGTTGTTTTGTTATACTACTTATTTTTAAAATCCTGTTGAAAATACAGTTAGCTTTTAAAACATTTGGCAATATACATTTTCCAGACTGAACAAGACATCCCTAGTAAAAATTATACCCAGAGTTCCCACTCATGGACTCATAGAGCCAAAGTGAAGTAGTTTCATCTGGCCCACTAAATAGCTCTCTTATGGGAAATTTGGCACTCTTTGGTTTTATGCAATGTAACCCTGCAGAATGACCATATCATTATTATTAGATACTTGTGTATCACATGAATACACAAATAAACTTGAATACACAGAGAGACATGTACAATGCATTATACCTTGCAGGCATTTCAAAACGTAGGATGTCTTGAACAATGCAGAGCATATATTTATTCATTTCTGGGGGAAGCTCCCCAATAGACAGCAGTATGTTCTTGACTTCCATGTATGATGGATTGTTATTTAAAATAATAGCAGCTGCAGTAGTGCGCACAGTCTTTTCATGAACTTTATGGCTTTGGTGGTATATTCTGTTCAAGGTCTTCTTCACCTGTTTGGAAGATGTTCAAACTTAGTGCACATCTAGATTTTTAAAATGGATACTTCAGCAGGAAGAGTGAGTGTTTATACAAATATACATGTGTTACTACATTTCCCAGGTTTCTTTGTGATTTGGTGGGGGACGTGTGACTAGTTCTGGCTAATGGGCCATGAACAGAATCTATGTGGGTCATTTCTAGGCTAAGGCCTTTAAGAGCTGGTGTGCTTTCTCCATCTCTTTCTTCCATGACTAGTGAACTTCATACCACATATTTCCTTATTCACATTAGGCATAGCATGAGAAATAAACTTTTAATAAACTGCTGAGATTTTGAGGGACATTTGTTTTTGCAGCATAACCTGGTGTAACCTAACTAATACAAAATTTTAAGGCTACTACATGGCAATGGGGCTCTGTAGAGAGGTAGTTATATGAAGTGATGTTTCCTTACAATGAAGTACCTCACAATCTTCCCATCTCTCTCTTTTTTAATTAATAGACTTTTTAAAGAGCAGTTTTAGGTTCACAGCAAAATTGAGTGGAAAGTATAGAGAATTCCCACACACCTTTTAACCCTACACATACACAATCGCCCCTTCTATCAACAACCTGCCCCTCAGTGGTACATCTCTTACATTCAATAAACCTACCTGGCACTTCATAATCACCCAAAGTCTGTAGGTTACATTAGGATCCTTTTGTTTTCTAAACAAAACATTAACATAGAAGAAAATGTGCCAAAATAATTGCATTTCATAGCAACAAGTAATTTCATTGATTATTAGAACTGCCTAACAATATGCAATGTGTAAGAATCTATACTAAGCATTTATAAACATTTCTTTAATTCCATTCTCCTTTATTTTTTTCTAACTCCCTCAGATCTTGGCTTTGCTCTCAGATATGTAGATATTAACTAAGTCACCCAAGAACAAACAACGAGGGAAGGACAGAGCCAGAGTTTATATGTAAGTCTATCTTTCTCAAAAGCCTGTTCCCCTAACCATCATGATTTGCAGCCACCAACTTCAAGGTGCTTCGCTACAAACTGGAAACACCATTCTTGGCAGATGGTTCATCTTGAGATTTATAGACATTCTCTGCCCTAACAAAAGTTTAATTTAGATGGCTTCCTGAAAAATGTAGTTGTAGTGACAAACAAAGTTATACTTAAACCAGGATATTTCAGTACTGAAAAATGTAACTGCATATTAAAACTTATAAAAGTATATATATTTCAAAAAAGAATTTGTTTCTTAAAATAAGAGAATATGCTTCAATATTTATGCTTCAGGATACAGAATGTTACCCTATGAGGATATTTAGAATAGCCTCAAATGCAATTTAAGAGTTATTTTTAAGCAGGAGAGAAGACTATTTGGGGAAAATATAGAATGACTTGAGAGGAATTTGCATTTGACTCATGTTCAGACATGCTTTTTTTCCTTCTGTTCATGTTGCAAATATTCTTGGAGATTTTACCTCATCAGTTATGAAAGGGAGATCATATCTCTGGAGAGTAGTGGTAGCGAGGTGGCTGATATGCCCTTCTCCTGCTTCTGCATACTTCAGAAGAAGTGGGATGCCTTCTGGAAGCAGGGCATTCTTCAGAGCCAGCAGATACATTGTAGTATCCTCTTTTTTCTCTGCTTTTTCAAGTCCTCCCAGGATTAACTTCTTGGCTTCCACTACTGCCTGAAAAATAATATACCTTAAATGTATGCATGATCATACATTGAAGAAGACTTGGACAAGACTGGATTTATTCTTGGGTCCAAGAAACAACCTAAAGTTTTGCAAAGTTTTGCATTGGTCGCTTGACTAAGGCACACAATGGAGTAAAAGCAAACAAGTAAAACCTGATAAAGGTGGTGTGCTTTAAAAAAATACATATACTAATATATTATTAAGAAGCAATGAATATTATCAATAATGGGCATATTTAGTTTTGAACATATTTTGAATATATAAGGCCACTTTTAATTTCATTGTGATGGATTATTCAAAACAACTGCTCATTCACTGAATTTCTGAAGCAACAATCAGATAGAACCTTAGTGTCACTATATACCTTTCCTTAAGTAAGAACTTGGGTGAGACGTCTTAGAGCTCAACCATAAGGTCTGGCTCTAAATGTTTTTAAAGTGCTTGTTTTCACTTAATTCCAAATTTAATTAATGCTGCAATACCGTTCAAAAAATATTTCTTAAGTGCCTTCTAGGCGGTAGGTACTTTGCTAGGTACTTTTCAAATATGTTCTATAATCAGAAAAGGCCTTTTGTCCTAGTCTGAAAAAAGGGGGGACTGAGTGTCAGTTAATAGTTCAATGGGAAAGCAAATTAGAACATCTGGGTTCTGGTATTATATTTGCCACTACATACGTTTTAGAGGCTTCAGTTTCATGTTTAAAATAAAGATTCTTTGGATGACAAAGCCTAGGCTGAAAATTAAAAAATAAAAATAAAGGTTTTAAGATTGAATTCATCCACAGGACTCATAACCTCTGAAATTAGGCTAGGAGCACACACGCGTACACACACACACACACACACACACACACACACACAGGACTGGGAAGAAGGAATGGTATGGGAAAGAGTAGAGGAGAAGTATTAACAAAAGGCTCCCAATACAAGATGCTAAACATCACACTTAATCAATCAGAGAAGTGACATTTCTCAACTATCAAACTGGCAAAAAATTCAAAAGTTTGCTAACATATTTTGTAGGTGAGACTGTGGAGAAATAGGCCTTTTCAGAAATTGCTGATGAAAGCCTAAAATGGCACAATTCCTATGGAAGATAATGTGACAAAAACGAACAGAACTGCTTTTTGACCAGCAACTCTATCCCTGAAGCTACATCTCAACAATAGCAAAAATCTGTGCCTAAGATTATTCACTTCAGCATTATTTGTAACAGCAAAATAGAGGAGGCCACTTACATGATGATATATAGGAGATGCCAAATAAAACATAGTCCATAGACACAATGGAATACTAGGCAGTTGTCAAAAGGAATGAAAAATATCTCTATGTAGGGAATATTTTCATGGTATATTCTTAAGTGGAAAATGTAAGATACAAAAAGAGTATGTATAGAATGATATATTTTGTGCAAAAAAGTATGTAAGTGTGTGAACATCTGTTTACTGTTGCAAAAATAAACATAGAAAGAAAAAATTTTTAGAACCAGTGATTTTGTTTACCTAGAGGAAGTAGGTGAGATTGGGGTAAAAGGATAGAGAAGCAAATGAGACCTTTTTGATAATACTTTTAAAACACAGTTTTGCCTTTTAAAGCATATTACTGCTTCACATATCCAAGAAGTAAAATTCAATCAACAGGATGAAAAATTATCAAAATTCAATTTAATCAGAAACAAATGAAACTAAATGCTCATCAACTTGATAATATGGCTAAACAGAAGAGAGAAAAAAAGAATTATTCCAAGCAACTTTTGAGCATAGAACCTTATGTACATGTGACGAAATATATTCTAAGGACAAAAAGAACTATAAGAAGGTCTTGACTGTGTACTTGTCCAGCTGCCATTCAAACTGTCACAGGACAGTAGCTTTCATGCTAGTAAGTGCTGGAAGGCTACACAACTACATAGAATGGCAGGTACCTTTTGGACAGTATACATATAGTGTGCCCAGTAGCTACCTTAAACTTGTGCTTATTTAATAGAATACATAATTTTCTTTCTTTCCTTTTGTATATCTTTGATTTGGGCAAAAGTTAGATGAGTGTTCCACAGCAGAAAATTCAAATGAAAAATTGAACCTTTACTACAGTTGTTCTGTAATAAACTTACTACAGCCAAATCTTATCCTCAAAGATGAAAAAAAAGTTCGCTCAAAAACATTCACAAAATTGAATGCCCGTGATAGTAGATGGTTTGCAGCTATCTTCAAGGTAACTTTAAAGCTGTGATGAGAACCAGATTGTCCATTATAGTAAGAACTTTGAATTTGGTCCTTTTGTCTGTTTCTTTATGCTACGTGACTTTCCTAGGTAACCTCATTCTCTTTCAAGGTTTCAGTCACTCTATTTCTGACCCTAACGTCTCTCCCAAGCTGCAGGCGAATGTGGATATCTGAAGCTGGTGGACAACTGAACCTGGTGACCCAAAGGATTCAAACTTAACATGGCCAGCTCCCACCCCCAAACCAGGCTGTACAAACCTTACTTGAGTGGTTGGCATCACCATACACCTGGTATCCTCACCTAAAAGCTTTAGAGTCACCTGGATTCTTAAGTCTTTCTCATTTCCCACATCTTATCAGTCACTAAATAAAATGGTCCTTGAATCTATCTCCTCTCATCCACCTGCCCCTACATTAATTCAGATCTTTACTAATTCTTGCCTAAGTTATTGCAAATGCTTCCAGTCAGATCTCACTAACACTAATCCAGTAAACAATCAGTCCACACAACACCTTGCTTCTTTCTTAATAAAATGTCTGAGTATGTCATTCACCTGCCTAAAGATTTCACTGGTCTCTTCTTTCTGTAGAATGAACGTCAGACTCCTTAACTTGTTATTAATAAAGATCCAGCTCACCTCCCATTTCTCTTCCCATCTTTCCTGTGTCTCCACCCTCACTTGTCTGCCCCCAGAAACATACATATTTTATGTTTCAGCCCCACAGAATTTCTCACTGTTCCCAAGCATACGAGGCTCATTTTGACTTTGGGCCTTTTCATACATTGTTGTATATCTCTTAGAATGTCCTTCACTCCATAATTTGACCTCTTCACTTAAAAACCTCTTCTAGACTAAGTGCAAAAATTGTTATTTTGGTGAAAATGTCTCTAGCACACTCAAACAGAAAATGTTGCTGCATCTTTTGTATTGTCTGAACACTTTGTTTATATTAATATTATTTATTTGTTTATATTCGATAAACAGACTAGGAGTTCTTTGAGGATGGTAGAATATTTTATGGATCTTTATATCTGAGGATTAGCATCATACCTAGCAAAGAGTAGATGCTCATTAAATACTGCTGAATGGATCTTTTGATATGCGGGTTTTATCTAAGCCAAGATATTTAATACACAAATAGCTGAAATAAATCGGCTACTCAAATAATTAAAGAAATTGAAAAATATAAGAAGTCGTGGTTCCCTAGTATAAAAATAATAAATTTGATTTCTGCCAGAACTTAATAAGTTAATACTCAAACCTTTTCAATACTACTGTTTTTCAGTGATCTTTTTCATACTTAATATACATTCTAGTTTTGGCTTGCCTCTTTTGGAACCATTTGGTTTCAAGAACATTTCCCTACTATTTTTAATACCAAGCACTCAGTAAGCAAAATAACATATAGTGCTGTCTGAAGTAGAAAAAATGCTGACTGGACACTGGCTGTATAATGTAGACAGAAGAAAGACTGTTTTTTAATATATTTAACATCTTTATTTGCATTATAGAAAGATGAGCTGTATTAGACATTAATCTATTCTGGTTTTCCATATTTAGTTATACTTAAAAAGTGCTTTTGCTTTTTTCTTTTGATTAAGAAAGATGTGAAAATTGATAGTCCACTGAGGCAAGTGGAAAAGCTTTAGGTAAATGAAATTGAAAATAAGATATAAAATTCTCTGTAACTAAATTCCTATTATCAAAACTTGAAACTGCAAACCACACTATAAACAAAGCTCTGCTCTAGGAGATGGGCTTAGAATCTAATATTTTTTCTGAAACAGGAAGTATACCATACACACCATTTAAAACTCAGTACATAGTGGGCACTCAGTAAAGTGTATGGGTAGGGAGGTTATTGTACTATTCACTTTTTAGCAAGTCTTTTAAGTATTATCTATGTATCAGGAACTGGTAAGCAAAAATGGAGATTCATTTCTTTGTGGAACTTACATTTTAGTTATATAGAAATATACACTAAATATAATAAACAATTGAATTGTAATGTGTGTTATATGTCAAAAATTGCTATGCAAATAAGGTAAGTCGAATAGATAGAATTAGGAGTGCCAATGGCAGGCAGCATGGTGAGTATCAAACAGGGCAATGGTGTAGAATGCTATAATACATGAGACTGGATTTGCACTTACTTTGAGTTTGCAGCCTTCATTCTGACACAACTTTCTGACAAGCGCCCCAATGATGATCATAACAGTTTCTCTGATGTCACGGCTCCCAATAGAACCTTTGAATTTACTCTATTAACCAAACAGGGATAAAATAGGTTACCAAGACACAACTTTCTGACAAGTGCCCCAGTGATGATCATAACAGTTTTTCTGATGTCACTGCTCCCAATAGAACCTTCAAACTTACTCTATTAACCAAACAGGGATAAAATAGGTTACCAAGACATTTAAATATTTCCAATGAACACTTTTAGCTAAATTAAAAAGTAACTGATACATAATTGAGAAGTTATTTTTATGTTTCTAGATTGTAAATTCAGAATTTTGCTTCTGAGACACTTACACTTTTCCTATCTAGCTTTGAACTGAAGAGTTAATCCCCTTTTCAGGGATTTTTAAACCTGCGGTATAGGGAATTCTTAACCCTGGGGGTTTATGGATTGGATTCATTGGGTCAGTCAACAACAACAAAAACAGGGGTTTGTAAAATTTTATGTATGAGTAAAAAGGGGCTTCATCACTTTTATCAGTTTCTCCATGGGTACATTTTCCAAAAAGATTATGAACTATTCCACTGGATAATAGGTAGACAAGTACATTTAAAAAGAAAACAATCTCAGACCCAAGAGAAGTCTAATTTTTGTTTTCAACATTAATCTTTAACAGCAGAAGAATTGTATCTCTTCAATGCAGGTTTATTAAATATGAGAATTTTTGAAATTAAAGCAAATCTTTTAAAATTGATTACTGAAGCATAACCTAGACTTCTCCCCACTGAAATTCTGTCATATGCTATATAACATGATAGGTGAACACAATCTTTAAATTTCCATTTAGTTTATACTATTTAGTGAAATTGCAAAGAAGGCACTAAGTGAAATAATTTATTGTGCCATTAATAATTAATAGATAGAAAATAACCCAATTTGCATACAAATACTCAGAAATCTCTAGTTGACAGCCTTCATTCTGTTCTAAAAAACTTTTAATTACTGTTTATATTCTTAAGAAGTTTTATAGGAGCTAAGGGCCTTTATTTTCCCAGTGTCTATTTGACTTACAATGAGGGCTCGCAGGAGTTCTTCATTGGGATGAGAGGCAAATCCACAGGCATAGAGAAACCTCTCCTGGAGAATAATGCTACTGTCACTTTTGAAATCCAAAAAGTCCAAAATGGCTTCTAATGAGTCTGAGGTCTGAGCAGATGTGACAGCGTCTACCAGCTGAGGTCTATTTAAAAAAAAGGCATAATCATGGTTATCAATGTTTAGGGTAAGGAATACTTAAAAATCTTTTCCACTCACAGACTCTCTATTGGTTTGAGTTTCCTCAAGAAGTGGTTTTTAAAAATATGAACAAATGAAAAAATAATTAAGACTTTCTCAAAAAGACCCCTTCCAATTTTAATTTTCTCCCTTAATGCCTTTCTCTCTCACTCAAACAATGTATACTCAGAATATAAAAACTAATTTTACCATATTAACTAAGCCAAGTATAATTTGAAGATTTGTAAATAAAAATTACATAAATACAATTCTAAATTAAGTTCAAATTCTTTCCTATATAAGTAATACATAAAAGCTATGGGTCCCCAAATTTATTCTCTTTCTTTAATTAGCTTTGCAAATACACATATTTCACAAGCGCCTAATTGAGCTAAAGTAGTATTATTTGACTGAAAGACAAAAATTCCTTTTAACCTTATATGCAAGGGGAAAGGTTTTGCTCTGTTTAAAAATAAAAAAACATTATGGTATAGTTCTATGTTCAACCACAATGAATATGTGTGAGCAGAATGGAACCCCTACAGGAAAACTCTAATTACATATTCTAGTCATCCAAAATTTTTGGTTTTTTGAGCCTAGGAGGGTAATATTTCTGAAAGTAATTGTCATACTAATGAACACATGTATGTAAATATTACATACTACCTCTATATAAACACACCAGACATGTGACATGTGCTTAGTAGTTTATACTTAAAAAAAATAATATACTTGTACTATTTTGACACTAACAAAAACCTAATGAATTAAGCTTAGACAAGAAGACATAATACTTATCGAGTTTATATTGTGCAAGCACTGTACTAAAAATTTTAGGTGTGTGACCTCTCTTTAAGTTCTTCATCTGTAAAATGAAACTTAAGTAGTATTTACCTCAGGATTGTTAGGAGGATTAAATTACGTTATCTATGTAAAACATTCAGAAGACTGCTTGACATATAGTAAGTGATTGATAAATATTAGCTGTTATTAATACTATGCCTCATTTAATCCACTGAACATCCGTGTCAGTTTAATATTAATATTCCCCTTTACATGCTAGGAAATAGACTCAGATATACCTAATCATTTGTTCAAGGACACATAGCTGGTAAATGGCATTGCTTGGGTTGAAACCTAGGTTTTTCTGACTCTGGAGTCCATGGTTTCTTAATTATACTGGTGTTTCTCAATTATACTGGTGTTTCTCAAAGTGTTTTCCATGCAACACTAGTCCTACAAAATGCTTTAAGAAAAGAGATTTTCAAGGTCATATATTTTAGAAGATAAACAAGAAAACTTATCAGAATATTGTCTGACTAAAGATACTAAAAATTTCTGCAACAGAGAGAAATTAACTCAGTTTCATCCAGAGTTTTGAAAACTCAGTTGCTCACAGAATCTTTTCCTTTCTGCATACCTGTTAACTTCCTACAAATTAAAGGATACAAACTATAGGCTCTTTGGGAAATGTTACATTCCACCACCCTGCCTCTCACTATCCTAAATTAAATAGAATTATTATCCCCCTTTTACAGATGTTGAAAGTGAGGCTCAGGGAAGCTAAATATAAAAGACTCCCTTGGCCAGGTGCAGTGGCTTATGTCTGTAATCCCAGCACTTTGGGAGGCCAAGGCGAGGGGATCACCTGAAGTTGGAAGTTCGAGACCAGCCTGACGAATATGGAGAAACCACATTTCTACTAAAAATACAAAATTAGATGGGTGTGGTGGCACATGCCTGTAATCCCAGCTACTCAGGAAGCTGAGGCAGGAGAATCACTTGAACCTGGAAGGCAGAGGTTGAGGTGAGCCAAGAGAGTGCCATTGCACTCCAGCCTGGGCAACAAGAGCAAAACTTAGTCTCACGAAAAAAAAAAAAAAAAAAAAGACCTCCTTAAAGAATATTGTTATTGGAGGTCAGAATTTAAACTAGCTTTTCTGATTTTAGTTAATCCTAGTATCCTTTCTATTATGCTATATCATACGTGTGTTGCATGTTATATAATTCAATATTGTATAAATAATCTGATGTAGAAAATACATTACACAGCCCTCCAAATTATTGCTGCCTTAAGATTTTTAGGACACAGATAACCCTGAGATTTAGTATAATCTCTATTCTAAGTAATTACCTAATTATTTGATTTTTATTTTCAGTAATTTTGGCTTTAATGTTAAGACAGTGCCTATGTACTTTCAGAGTGGTGAAATTTTTAAAGAATATTAAACATATAAAAATAAGAGAAGTCCCTCTACAAATACATTTTAACGTGCTGTAATTAAAACAGAGCCTGAGAATTTATGATTTTGCTTACTTTTCAATTTCTGGTTTAAATGTTTATTTTTGAAGAGAATAACCAACTTTGATTAGTTATTTGGAATTCCTATCAATTTTTTTTAAGTCCTCAAGGCAAGTAAATAAATGCAATTGAGCATAAACAGACTTTTCAGAAAAAAGCTGCAATTTTCCTCCTGTTGGGGAATTCAGTCCTTTGAACTCAGTGACTGCTATTGCTGTATGTGTGTGGGTAACTTAGCTAATTTCCACTTTTAATTGTGTTAATGACTGTTTTTCACTGTTTGTCAAATTAATTGGGCCTTGTTCTATATCATCAATTAAGATAATTGGTATCATAAGCTCAATTTGTATATATATACAAATTCTGTGCTACAAAATAAAAATACATTGTATTTAGAAACAAATGCAATGTTTTTGGGAAAGAATTAAGTCAATTCTGTTTATTACACATGTAAAATTATTCATAGTTTTACCAAATATTAAATAATGCATGGATTTATTTTCTCCAGATTCTTTTCACTATTTGCCTCAGTTCTCAATTTTCTACAGAAAACATAGTTTCAACTGGCTCTTTAGTGAAATCACATTTTCAGCTAAAGAAGTCAAACCTTTTTTGTTGTTGTTTTTAAAATCAACTCAAATCTGTTCAGGTATCAATTAACAGTATGAGGAGCACAATTTCAAAAACAGCGAGGCTGCACATGCCCCATGGTGTCACTACAAAGCCCTGCCTTCACCTGTCTATGTACCAATCTAGTCCTGATTTAAACTCATAAATACAACAACATGTTCATTCCAAGTCTCTGCTGAAAATCTGCTGTTGTATTTCTGGTCAAGTGACCATTAAATTACTGCACTGTGGCATAACTGTTCAATGAAAATGTAGTACAACAAAATAATTGTGTTGGAGGTGGGACAGTTGGTTTAAAAGGGATCTTTCTTGCTTCACAAAACCAACAATCCAGAAATATTTCTGACAGACAACCCCACACGAATGTTGGGGAACTTACAATACTTCCTTGTTTTCTGTCTTTAGGATCTGAAGGATCTCTTCCTTCTTTGCAGTCCTGAGATGCTGAACGAAGGCGAGGAAGTTTGTGACAGCCTCAGCCTTGGAGAGGTCGTCAGGCTGCAGGTATTTCCTGGTGGACTGCCAGTGCTCCAACAGCTGCAAAACATAGCTGCAGGCTCACATCCCACTCATAACTGTGAATGTCCGCGTTGACAAAGGGTGTTCTCCAAAGAATAAAATGTCCTTTGTATCTGAAGCAAAAGCAGCTTTTTGTGCCTTACTTCAATATACCTGATAGTTCCCTACCCATATCACACCCCTGGGACTTCCATTTACTTTGTGTACTATTCCTCTGTAGGAGGACTATTTTTGTCTATTCATATTTAGCTTGAAGATGCTGGGGCAATAATTAATTGGTTTCTGGGTATATAAGTCATTTCATGGCTACACCAAGGGAATTGTATCTGAGGCCAGGCTTTCACTACCATAGTGCAATTTAAATTGTGTAGAATTTTAATTAACAGCAAAATATTCCAGAGATAAAATAATTAGAACTGCTGAAGAATTGCATCAGATTTATCATTTACCTACACCTCACTGAAAGTCAGTTTTTCTGTGAACTCCCTATTCTATCTCTTTATTGTTTTATTTATATGAAATTCAATGTTTTGCTACTGCTAAGGTCCAAATTATTCATTGCTTATATCTATGTTTTGTAGAGAAGCATTTAGATAAAGGTAATTCTTACACAAAGTTATTCTATTGTGGTTTTAAAAAACAGTATTAGGTTGATGCAAAAGTAATGGCAAAAACTGCAATTAATTTTGCAGCAACTTAATAAATAGTTCTAATTAATGGCATTTCTTGGCTTCGAAACAAATTAAATAACATTTTTCATACTTTATTACTTTCCCCCCCTAGTTTTATGGAATCCTATCAGTGACCTCTCTTTATAGCAATCAACTTGCTGCCAGTTTTTAAATTATTCATTACTTCTAATCAGCAATAGATATTTATTTTTCTCTTTTTCAAGTCCGTTTTAGCTATCTAATCTTAAGAGGATATTCCAAGTGAAATTCCAGCTGTACTTAGCTAAAAATTTACTGGGCCATTTCTGAAGGCAGAGAGCATATCAATATGAATTCGTGTTTTGTTATTGTTTTGCTTTAAAGAGCTGCAATAGGATTTACAAAAGCAAATTCCTCAATGACATAAATAAGTCCTTTTCTACAATAATTAAGAAATAATTAACAAAAATCTTAGATGGCTCATGTTTAATATCTATAGGAGAGAAATTAATAGTGCAGAGCTAAGAAAAGATTAGTTTCACTAGCCACTTTCCTAAATAATTTCCATGTCATACAACGTTAGAAAATTACATTACAACAGTAAATGACATATGGAAAATAAACAGGTAAAAGAAGTAACAAAGTTTGAAAATGATGATTTTGTGCTTTAAAATGTTTTGTTTTTCTTCTAACTCAGTTTCAGAAACTAATAAGGAATTACTGTCTTGTACTTTAAGCAAATTTTGGTATTACATCTTGATGATTTCACTTTTCTGAACACCAGTAATATAGAAGGAAACAGCATCTCCCTATAGCTACATACAGAGCATGAAACCAAGGGTTTGCTCTTCTGACAAGAGATTAAAGATAAGGAAATGCTGGATGGTAAGTCATTTCTCTGACTGTCTATCATAACTGATTCATGCAATAAAATGAAAATTTTCTTTGTTGGATTAAAAATGTTACAAGATAATCTACACTTTGCCCTGGGGATGAGCTATCGCATTTCTGACAGTAATCATGGGGAAATTGGGGTAAAGATGTGCTTCCTAATTTAGGCAATGATACTGGTAATCTTTTTCAGTCCTTGCAGCAATATTCAAAACACTGAGTCCAGTAAAGTAAGTTATCTGTGGACAAATCACTATTATGTGACAGAACTTTCAGGGTTCAGCATTTGTCCATGTTCTTGATACCATATGCTTCTCCCTAACTTCATTAAGCCCTCTACCCTCCCTGAATTCTAGATGTGACTTATTAAAGGCTGTCCTTGAGTTATAATGCTTTTTGAGAGAAATGAATGGTAACTATTTGTTAATTATTGGTATATCACGCACCATCTCAGGTGCGTATTGTGAGACTGCTGTCATCACAACTCTGTGGTAGCTGGTAGTTCTTCAGAAACTTTCTTCATTAAATGAACTGATGTTTTCACTGGAGACAAAAGGAAAACAGTCTGATGTCATGATTATTCCCATATTCGTTCAAACTTACAGAAGGACATCCTTTACACTGGCTCTGGAAGATCTGCCCCACAATGGGAATGGCTGTGTACTTTGAATCGACTGCTTTGATTATGGCTGTAACTTGCTTTCCAGACATCAGTCTTGGGCCTGCTTCAGTCGTCTTCAGCTCTAATTTCTGCCTGCATAACGCCAAAGGGAAACATTACATTATAATCATTCTTTTGAGTGAACAAGATACTAATTGCCATTCTTTTGGCAAACAAGACATTAATTTATTCAAGTTGTACATAGCCATGTCTTTCAAACTGTGATATCTCCAGAGGTAGTGGAAAGCTCATAACGAAGTCTTTCTGGAGCAAAAATTGTATTAGAAGATTTGAAAGTTTAAGTTTGTATTTTCAAAATATTATGTCAACAGTATACAGGGAAGAAAATTTGCCTGGATACCGAATAAGATATGCGATGTCAGCTCTTTTGAATTTAGCCCAGTGTTCTGAAAATGATACCGTCAATACAAACATGTGTTACTTATTAATCAAGACAGCTAGAAAAGCTTATTTTCCAAAAATAGTCTCAACTATATTTTTGTCTGAAATACTCTTCCAGAACCTGTCTGTCATCAAGAGGTAGGGTCTACATCCCTCTCCTTGAACCTGGGTAGGACTCTGACTGCCCCAACTAATAGAGGAGACTGGCAGTAACATGTGATATCTAAGGCTACGTCTTAAAAGAGAACTCAGCTTTTTTCTGGCACACTATCAGAATGTGTGCTTCAGAGCCTTAAGCTGCCACAGAGGAAGTCTGGCTATGTGCAACTGCCATGCTGAGAGGCCACAGAGAAATACAGAGAATTGCACAAGGAGCCTCGGTTGTTTGAGTCTTCCCAGCCCAAGCACCAGATACATGGGGGAACAACCTTTGAACAGTTTCAGCTCTAGCCAGTAACTGTCTGCAACTACATAATAGATGCCTAGCAAGGCTAAGGCAGGCTTGCAGATGATGTCAGAGAAAAATACAGTGATTGTTGCATTTTATACCACTAAATCTGAGTAGTTTGTTACATAGCAATGGAAATCTCATATGCCTGATAAGTATTTAAAATATTTATTTTATATGAAAATATAAGAAAACACTATAGATATACCAGTAGTATAAGAAGTAGAATGCAAAATCCCACTCCAGATGAGACCTCTATAAAATTTCAAGCATTTTAATGAGGTACTTTTTACTAATATTTTGCATCCATTTGGTGCTAATATTAGAGCTACTCCAGAGAAATTTTTTGAGAAGCAATGGCATAAGGTATAATACATTCACTGCTAGAAAACATTGTTTTCTGAATTAAAATCTGAAAATAACAGAAACTCTTAGATTTAAAATTCTAGTTCTTAACCCTGTTAGAACAATTCTGTCCAGAGAAATGGTCTTCAATTGAAAAATAGGCCTAAATATTTAAGTTACATAAGTGACATCAAAAATTTTGTCACATCTCTTTACTATGGAAGTTTTTATGCTTTTAAACAACAATGTTGTTTTTAAAAAAACTCTTAAAGAGAAAAATTACAAATGCTACCACTTTTGAACTTTAACATTAAAAACATTTGACAGAGAAATTAGAAAATGAACTAGAATGAATCAAGTAGTTTGTCTTTTTTAATTAAAAAAAAGACAAAAAATTAAATTTTTAATAAAATTTCATTTAAAAAGTAATTAATTACCATATGGCATGAATTGTTATAGATGATGTAATAAATAAAGATGAACAAGACATAATCGCTGTTTTCAAGGAGCTTACAGTTGAAATGGGAAAGCATAATAAATACAGTCATGTGCTGCATAAGGATGTTTTGGTCAATAACGGACCCATGTATGAAGGTGGTCCCATAAGACTATGAAGCGGAAACATTCCTCTTGCCTAGTGACATCACAGCTGTCCTATCATCATAGTGCAAAGAATTACTCACATGTTTCTGGCGATGCTGGTAGAAACATCCCTACTGTGCCACTGTTATATAAAAGTATAGCACATGCAGTTACTTATACTACATAATATTTGATAATGATGACAAATGACTATTACTGATTTATATATTTATTATGTCATACTTTTTATTATTATTTTAGAGTGTATTCCTTCTACTTATGAAAAATATTAACTGTAAAACAGCCTCAGGCAGGTCCTTCAGGAGGTATTTCAGAAGAGAGCATTGTTATCATAGGAGGTGACACAGCCATGTGTGTTACTGCATCTGAAGACCTTCTAGTGAGACAAGATGTGGAGGTTGTAAGTGCCTTCCACTGGAGGAAAACAGTGATACTGATGATCCTGACCTTATGTAGGCCTAGGCTGTGTTTATGTGTTTATCATACAAACACATAAAATATGTGTTTATGTCTTAATTTTTAACAAGACATTTTAAAAAGTAAAAAAAAAAAAAAAATTTAAAAAATAGAAAAAAGCTTATAGAATAAGGACTTAAAGAAAAAATATTTTTGTACATCTGTATGATGTGTTTTAAACTATGTGTTATTACAGAGAAGTCAAAAAGTTAACAAAAATTAAAAAGTTTTTAAAGTAAAAAAGTTACAGTAAGCTAAAGTTAATTTATGATTGAGGAAAAATGATTCTTAGAAATTCAGTGTAGCATAAGTGTACAGCATTTATAAAGTCTACAGTAATGTACAGGGATGTCCTATTCTATTACATTCACTCACTGCTCCTTTGGTGATTCACTCAGAGCAACTTTCAGCCCTGCAAATTTCATTTATGTACTTGTTAAGGAATAAAGGTACACCTATATAGTATCTTTTATACTGTACTTTTTTTGCTGAATTTTTCTATGTTTAGATACACAAAAACTTACCATTGTGTTTAATTATCTACAGTATGCAGTACAGCAATATGTTATACAGGTTTGTAGCTTAGGAGCAATAGGCTACAACATATAATGTAGGTGTTTAGGCTATGCCATTTATGTATGTGTATGTACACTCTACGATGTTTGCACAATGATGAAATTGCCTAACAATGCATTTCTCAGAACTCATTCCCATTGTTAAGCAATGCATGATTGTGTACACACACACACACACACACACACACACACAGATCAATTTACAAATCAAGTTTAACAATATAACAAAGAATAGTAAAGAAAATAAAAATTGTAGCATTATCTTACTTTGATACTATTTTCCCTGTAATGGTTCGTAGGAAATTCAGCCCAAAAGCGTGTATTTCTTCTGCAAGCACAGCTATAACAAAGCTGTCTTCTATCTTATAGGTAGTGACAGATGTAGCTTTTGAACCTACACCCAAGACCTAAATGAATAAATAGTCATCTTTATAACAAGTAATCATCTTTTAAATTATCGAATCAAGTCAAATAGCAAACTATCTTTCAGTCTACAAAACAGCTTCCCCATTACACCCATCTCTTATCACCAAGACATACAACATATTTAAATGAGTCTATTCATTTCATTTATGTGAATTTATAGCCTAAACTAAAAATTATAAATGTTTCAAAATTATATTTCTACTTTATTCTCCTACTAAATTAATCTCTACCAAATATAATTATTTGAATGCCTCAAAGAAAGTGACATCTATCATACCTGATTATGGGTCGTAAATCCAGACCTCTCTATTTTGCATGAATCCAAGGCCTTACTTTTGATCACTTTGTCTCGATGAGCCTGGTAGGTCACTTTACAATTTCCAGAGATATCTACCTAAAAAGAAAGCCAAGGCATAATGCTTGGGATTCCTTGAGGCCATTTGAATTCTAATGAGATGTGGCTTGAAAATTGGGATCTCTAATATGCCATAAGGGATGCTTTTTTCTCCCCCAGGATGATACGATACAAAGACAGGAACAAGGTTTCCAGTAGTTCATTGATTCCTTCCTATTCTCTTTGGTTGATTCTTACCAGTGCCTCCTCATTTTTTTCAGGAATAATGTGGGATTTCCTACTTCTCTCTAAATCCAATTAGAATTAGACAAATGACCTGGTAATAATTGAAACTTTTGATAAATGGGTAATTCTGTGGCAAGGGAGTTGATTGTTAATACTGTATCTAAATTCTCTCTCTCTGTGTGTGTGTGCGTGTGTGTATGTGTGTGTGTGTGTGTGTGTGTGTGTGTGTGTATAACTTCAACTAGCTGAGTATGATTAGAAATTCTTAAAATCCTGTGGGATTAACTTAAATCATCATCAGTTACATCATCAGTTTGAGTTTAGGCAAATGTATCCCAATGCAGGCTCTGTCTAGCTTCTCTAAGCTTTTTCATGGGGTCTCCGCCGGCATCACAGAGGCAGAGGTCTCTTTTCTAGCAAGCTAACCAACATTCTTTTGGTCTGACCCTACCATCTAATTTTTCACCCACTTATGGGCTTGTTGAATTCAGACTAAGAAACTTGGACTCCATCCAGTCTTGACTCCAGGTGTGATACTGGAAGATCCACCTAACTTCTCTAGTTTCTTCTTTTGTAAAATGAACAATGTTTGTACAGACCAGTGGTTCCCCACATTGAAAATGCATCCAAATAATCCAGGAAGACTGTTAAAATATAGATGTTGGGCCAAGCACGGTGGCTCACACCTGTAATTCCAGCACTTTGGGAGGCAAAGGTGGGTGGGTCATCTGAGGTCAGGAGTTCAAGACCAGCCTGGCCAACATGCTGAAACCCTGTCTCTACTAAAAATACAAAAATTTGCTGGGCGTGGTGGTGCATGCCTGTAATCCCAGCTACTTGGGAGGCTGAGGCAGGAGAATTGCTTGAACCTGGGAGGTGGAGGTTGCAGTGAGCTGAGATTGCACCACTGCATTCCAGCCTGGGCCACAGAGTGAGACTTCATCTCAAAAAAAAAATATATATATATATATATATACACACACACATACAGATGTTCAGGTCATCCCTGCTCTACTGAATCAGAATCTCTGGGATGAATATAGGGAATCTATATTTGTAACAAGCCCCTCCATGGTACAGTGATGTCTGGGAACCACTGGAAGGATCCCCACTAAATTCCTTTAGCATGAATAATTCTAATGATCTCTATCTTGTAATTGATTAACAGAACACTGGGGTAAATGGCAAATGTTTCATATGTAAATGAGACTTTACTACACAACTCATCTTTTCTGAGCATTACCTCATTAGTAACTCTTCTACCGAAATTGTATAAGTAGAAATCTTTACAAACTTTATTGAGATGCTGAACTTTTAATAATATTGGTAAGTACCTCATTGGTGGTTCCAGAGCTTAACTGTGTCTGAAATAGGCTAGCCAGGCCTCTCTTGATATTTTCTATGGCCACTGGCTCATTTTGATATGAATAGAACTCTTTGACCTGGTAGAGAAAGGGAAACAGATAAAACATAAATGAAGCAAAACTGCATCATTTATCAGATTAGTTGAATAAGTGTCAGGCAAGGTCAGCTCCTTACCTGTATTAATCCTGGAAGAAAGAGATCTGACACTCCAATTCTGCAATTTCCTTTTTGTGAAAAGAAGCTATTTAAATCTCTATGACCATCAGAATATGAAGTTTAGGGAGACTGATAATGAAGGCTCCTTGCAAAATGGGTACAGCATTGGGAAAGAGCACTGATATAGTCTGGGAGGCTCATGAAAACAAGGATCGCCCAAGGAAGAGAAATGATAAACATTCTGTTTGAACATGTCAGCATGTTCTCTACCTGTAACCAAACTTGAAACAAAAATAACTAAGGTTTAAAATTAAAAAGGTTCATGGATGAAAATGGCAATGACTACCTTTGAGATTCCTGAGATGGCACAGCCTCTATGGGCTATCACAAGGCTCTAGGCATGGCCATAACACCCATGGTCAACATTTCACGGGGGCAATGTTCCTCACTCTCCGGAGTATTTATGTTGGTATTGGGTAAAATATATATATATATATATATATATATATATACACACACACACACACACACACACACACACACACACACACACACACACACACATACATACAGACGGTTGGAAAATTTGAGGTTGAGATTGCGATTGCTGCATAACCTGCCCCAGGCACTGCTTTGAGGTTCCCATCAGAAGGCAGAGAAAGGAGGTCGAAATGAGGAGGGTGACTGTGATTTGGCAGAAATAGTAAACCACTTAGCTTTGTTTTATTCCCCTTGATATTTATAGGCACAGAGATGATAACAGTGTCTTATGCCATTTTGATCATTTAACTCATGTTTAAAAAATAAGATAAAATTACAAAGTGAATTTTCTGGAAAGTAGCTTGTTGGTTTTCACCCTGTAGACTTCAAATGCATCACACAATTTAGAAATAGAGGATAGATATGTGTCCCTTGTAAAAATTCCTAAGGTCTATGATAATTATAGCTGAGCATTTCTACCAGAAATAGCCTGAATGCCTTCCTAGTCCTTTTTAAAACCAACCATAGCTTCTGAAGTAAAACATAAAGCTCAGTAATTATGCAATGAATCCAAATAATACCAAGCTCAATAATTTAGCCTACATAAAAACTCTCTTGTGCTTTAGCAGAAGAGAATAATTTGCCTGAATTAACCAAACAACTATTTTTACTTTCTACATATACTCTGCCTAGTGATGAATTTACTAGGTACTTTATCTGGCAATCAGTTTTAGTCATTACATTGGACTAACCTATAAATGTTGGAATAGTGTTTGTCCAGCTTAGAAAGGAACTGGAATAATGACCTCAGTGTCTGAAAATTTACAGTATCATATTCTCAAACAAATCACTGGCAATATCTCAGACCCAAGCCTGAGTTTCTGAAGTTCTATTTTGTAAACTATACCTCTTTTCCTTTAATAATCGCAATGTAATTTCCTTTTCAAATATTTGGAAGTATATTTCCAGATATCATGACTATTAGAAGTTCATAACTAGATTGCCCCAGAATAGTCAGAAGTGTTTACTCAGTGGTAATGCACACATGTTTATATGGCCCATGTCTTTTTGGTACGAATTTTGAAAACTTTAGAAAGCAAGAAGATCTCCTAAGTGGGAAAAATATTGTCACACTATGTCACTTTCCTTCCAAGCTACAAAATGTACCTGAACTATTTTTAAAGTTTTACCTAAAACGTAAGGAAAGCCAGTTCTTGGATTTAATCTTTGGACTGTGCATAAGGTTAAGTGCTTATCTGTTACTGACCCACTGCTACAGATCAAGTTTTGATCTTGATCTCTGGATCCCTTAGAAAATGGTGTTAGAGCCTGTTTTCCCTCCTGGCGGGAAGAATGATAGATATAAACTGTAAGATAAACACAATTTTTTTTTCCATCTTATTAGTTTTTATTGCTTCCCCAGAACTAGAAAAATGGACACATCTCTTTTTCTTTTATATGGCTGGTACTTCTAGGGCCTAAATTCTGTTTCTTTAGTGCAGGCTGATGAGATCCAAAGTGAAGATATTACTGATATCAATACCAGCTAAATGTCAAAACTGTTAGAATTGAGCTGCCTTGTAATCCTTTAAAAAATGATAATATGAAGTCAGAATTTTGCAGTTCACGCCACGTGGCTGTCATAGCAATAATCTTAAATTTATTATTTCACAACAGGGACTGAGTTAAGTTTTATTATACTCAGGCCATAAAGCTGATTACTTCATTCAGCATTGAAATTAGTTCTGAACATTCAAGAGCACAGGGCTCTTATCTAAATTCACAGTCCTCAGAGCTTCCAAAGAGCAGCAGCAGGTACTGTAGGTCCTGGTTACAAACAAAATCTTTAATCCAAGGAAACCACATCTAGAGGGAGACTGGTAAGATGGCTGGGAAGGAAGTGCAGTGCCTCTTTCAGCCAAATATGAGGGGCCAGTTTCCTCTTGAAATCGGTAGGCATCATTCATATTTTCCTTAGGAAGAAGATGCCTTTCTCCACACCTTCCTTTATATATATTTTTAAAATAAAATGAGACAAAATTCCATTAAGTGGCCAAACAGTAAAAATAATAAAAAGAATCCCAGCAAACAGGGATTAGTCATTTTATCTTTGATATCTGTCTAAGATAGATCATATAGGAAATGACACATCGGAGAACAAACAAGTAAGGAAATATATAACAAGTTTCAGAAGAGCTTTCAAAGTGTCACATTTCTTTTGGCAGTTCAGTGTGTATACAAGAGGCATGCTGATTTAGAGACCAAATCAATACCTGGAAATAACACAAAATAAAGGTTCGACTCAGCAGCCATGCGGTTAATTTAATCAATGCAAAGCCAAAGCCAGAAATGGAAATCTGATAATTATCCAGGTAATTAGATTAGCATTTCAGGCCAAAAAAAGAATCCATGGTATAACTTGAGGTATCTTTCACTCATCAGTGTTAATTAACTTAATCAGATAACTGTCATGCTTCCAACTTAATGATTTGTAGACAAAACTAGAGTCATGCCCACTTATGTAGGGAAGATGAGTGGGTATGGAAAAAAGAAAATGTGCAATGAATATATATCTAAGCATTTTGATGGACTCTCTTTTAAAATGTAAATATGAGAGCCTCAGATGGGAAAGGGAGAGAGGGGGAGTTCTGGAAGGACAAAAATTCCATGATGATGAGCATCCTTGAAAGCACAGAAACTTCAGGGAACAAAACTTAATTTGAGCCTGCAGTAGAAAATGCTCTCTAAGAAAATAGCCCATCTGCAGTTTACTCTGTCTGTCCATAATTTCTCTTATAGTAAACTGAAATGATATTTTAATGATCTTTCTGACAGTGACATGGCCAAAAGTTCCTGTTGGCTTCTTAGTCTCCATTGTTAAGTATTTTCCAACAAATACTTTACTATATACTTGAAAGATACGGTGATGTACTTTAACCTGTGGTTACAGTAAATAATCACAAATCATAGCTCCTCTAGAATTGGCCCACTGGCGTTACTAAAATAATGATGTGGCAGTTCCATCCTAGCCTTTGAACAGTGAGGGTACTGAGCCCTTTCATGTGTGTATTAGAAGACTTTGTACTCAGCTGCTACCAAAGGAGCTATAAAATGATTGATTGTCATTAAGATTGTAAATGCAAATAATATCTATGAACTCAAGTGTCTTGCCACATTGGAAGCTCAGAGAAGAAAATAACAATATTTCATGGGGTTAACAAAATTGAACTAAATGAAAACCAAATAAATTAACTGATCTCATGATATAAATAAAGAACACTCTAAGTCAACCAAAGAAGCAGGCATATCTCCAAACACTTTCCAGCTGGAAGACAGTAGACATAGAAGTTTGAGCACAGACTCTGTTTCAAATCCCAACTCCACCACCAGCCAGTTGTATGATCACAGGCAAATTTCCTAACTTCTCTTAACTTTGGTTTTTCATCTATCATAAGAAGGTGATAAGGCAGCCCTTACTGCTCAGGGCCATTATGAGAATAAAAGAGACAGTTTGTGTAATGCTTTTTGTCAGCACCTAGCACACAGTAAGTGCTCAGTACATTTTAGCTATTTAACTAAATTGTTTAGGTAAACAATAAGTAAAACCTTTCTCAAAGTTCAATTCAGTTGAGCCCCATATAATCTTATTCGTTTATCACTTATTTTAGAAGCATCTATATTGAGTCCCCACTATGAGCAAGGTGCTAAATAGACAAAGTTACAACTCTGCCTATGAGAAACTTACTCTGAATGTGGAGAACCAAGACATAAAAAGCAAATGACAATACACTGTGATAAATACTTTGAAAAAAAAATAGGCTCAGGGGTTTGGAAAGATGTTGGGAAAGCCTTCATAAAATATTCAGTGCAAGGCATGATTCTGGATGCTTTAGGGAAGGAGGAAGTGGAAGAGTATGGAGGTGAGGGGGAGAGGCTGAAATACAAAGAGGAATTGGAATGTTTTCTATCCAAAACCCAAAATCTAGCAATGAACACAAATGACCAAAAAGAAAGTGATAAGGGTCCTGAGTGAGCTGCAAAGTGCTAAGAGTATTTTGAAGAGTGATGGTTATTTCCAGCTGGCTGGAAGGGTGTAAACTTTATGACAGAAGTGGCATGTGAGCAGTCAGAAACATGGCAAGTATTCTGACAAGTGGAGAAGAAAGAGAAAGCATTCTTGAAGATAGTGATTCATATTTGGTTGCAGGAGAGGTGAAAACACAAGATTTCTTCTTGTGAGTTCCTTTTTAGTATTTCACATAAAAATGTGCAACATGATTAGCAATATACATATCTGAAATGTCCAAAGTATTTGTTTTCAAATACTTTAGTTGAAAATACTTTATCAATATACTGATAAACATCAGTTTATCTTTATTTTGAATTTAGAAAGTTTAAGTTTAGAGATGTACAGTTAGAACTATAATGTTCCTTTCTGTTTTCCTGCTATTGTTTCTAAAATTGAGTTCTCATCTTTACTGACACATTTCTATATATGTCAACACATTATCTGTAATTTTCATAAACTCACATATGTAATGCCTAATAATTCACTGATCGCAATTGTTTCTCAATTCCAAATTTATTAAGACCATTTTAATTTACTAGAATCAAGCCATAAGGAATGCACACTGACAGAATTTTTAAAACAGATTTTCAAATAGATATTATAAAGTCTTCATTATTTTAACATGTAAAATGCTTTTCTATGTCATATTTTAAAAATAATTTCTAAAAGCTTTAAAAAACCCTCTACTTTAGACTTGCTGTACCCTTAAGCTTTAACCTTGTACTTTAGCCAGATATTGATAATCTCATGACAAATCAATATTACTAATCTCAGTTAGATCATTTCAGTCCCATAATTTGTCTCCTTTCCTGAATTTATCCAATCATGTTGTGTAGACTTGCTTTGTTACATGATCTTTGTAATCCCTTATACTTGATAAGAAATTTACCTTTTAATAATGCCTCTCATCAATAAATAAATACTTGATTCTACTATAAGGATTTCAAGGAAAATAGGAAATAAATTGGTTAGTAAATATAAGGGAACTCAGGGCATTGATTTAGTTTGGAAACATTTAATTTACAACCTCTGTTTTTCAGTTCTTGAAAAAATTCCATTTACCATAAAAGTAGTTATAATGTGATTACCTCAAAATAATATCTACTAAGGGGAAGAAAAATATGAAGTTGGAGAAAAATATGTGGAACCTTAATACCCCTTTACCTTTCCATGGATTAGATGAAGGAGCATAGGTCTTTGCAGAGCTTCCAAGTTTTCCTTTCCTATGATTTTAGGTGGACTTTTTCCTTTGAAGATGCTCTTCTCTCCTCTCTGTTGATTCACATTTTCAACATTTACATCCTTCATCTGGAGTAACAGAAAGAAACCTGTTTAAAAAAAAAACTTCCTATGTCTGTCTTCATCACAGTATCTCAGAACATAAAATGGTAAAGGAACAGACAGAGTTGGCCACAATTTCTTCTGTTATTTTTCAGTTCAGATTTATAGGAGTTTGCCACTCACTTTAAAAGAATGGAGACGGTATTTAAAAACTAGGTTTTTTAATAAGGCAAAAATAGCAATACTTAAAGAACTCTGTGACTTTAGGCTTAAAATAACTGTGACTTGAATGTGGTTCTTTCCTATTATTGCCACTTTTCATTTGTTTTATGTGGTTATAGACTGCCTGATCACTTCACTTTCTTTACCACTTGTTGGAAAGAAACCCTGCCCCATTCTACCTCATCTGTATAAATAAAAATAAAGTCTAATTACTGAATAAGGAGGAATATAATGTTTTCTGGAGAACAGTTTACTGTTGTATTGAGAAATGGCTCAGAGAGGTGAATGCTGTTGCTTTGATCCAACATGGAAAACACTACAGCAATTAGAGACATCCAAAGAAGCAAAGACTGCTTGTAAATGTATCGCTATGACACTTCATTATAAAGGACACTTGTCCTAAGTACTTTGCCATGTGTGCCTATTTCACACTAAGATGAGGAAGAATAACTGACTTTACTAAAGGAATCTATTACCTTTAGGTTCTTGAGAAGCAAATAAGGGAATCACCATATATTACAATTGGGAAAGGCCCCACAGACCATCTAATTTGGCCTCCTTTCTGAACACATAAATCTACACCATTTTAACTGACCAAACATTGTTGTCCAGGGGAGTACTTGATTCCTTCCTCAGGAAGAATACAGAGTAGGTTTACTCTCTCTTCAGAAATTCCACCTGTTTTATCAAGGAATTCAGGAAGCTCCTAACTGATCTCCTCTTGAGTTACAGCAGTCTCAACTGTTTTTCATACAACATGGATTCTTGACCCTTCTCTCTCAGAACATTTTGAAAAGTCTCTAGCATAATGTCCCTATTAACAAGGTCTATAGAATTGAACACCATACTCTGGTTGGTTACCAATATATATCTTCTATTGTCTGTTTCAACAATTTGGAAAGATCAGTTCACTTCTCATTATCAAAACCTTCAAATACATAGGTCTGCTTATTTTAGTGATAGATAACAAACTAAACGGATGTATAATCAAGAATTCCAAACAAGTGCTGTCAAATGGTACACTTCTCAAAAACTGCTGACAACTAATCTTTGCATTTATCTGATAGAAAATGCCCACCGTGATTTGGATCAGTTGGTCATCATCACCATCAGGATTCCTCCACAGTAATGCCACATCCACGTTGGAGTGAATGCGGTAGCCCACGTTGTCTTGCAGTTTTCCTTTGCCCCGATCAAGAAGAACTTCGGTGGAGTATGTGAGCTTGTACAGCCGGTCATTATTTAATGAGAGACCAGTTGTGTGGCCTGCATAAAGACAATGACACAAATCAAGTTTTCATTGTAAGGGAACATGCTGTCTCACCATCAGTGCATCCCTCTACCACAGTGGGGCTCAGGAAGCTTGGTAAATATTCACTGATTGAAATATGGTTCTAATTCATCTGCTGAAATCATTGGCTTGAAAACATAGATAAACAAACAAACAAATAAACAAGGCCCATTTCAGAGAACCTTAGTTTGTATTCCAAATCAATTATCAGATAGTTCCACGGTTAAACTATAGATTTTTTAGTTTGTTTAAATGCCACTGTATTTCTTTTAATTATATGAATATGATTTCAAACAGAGGACCCACCAGGAATTGCTTTATAAATTTAATATGAGCCATTTGTAAGTAACATATTATTTAAATGCAAGCAGATCAATGCCAAAGTAATTTTAGAGGTTAGAAGGAAGTTCTTTAATTTGGATATTTTTAATATTTAAGAAACATCTCTTCAGTGTAATTTACTCTATTAACGTAATTAGCAAACTTTTAGTACAAAGGTACATCTCAGGGTTCATATGTAACTTTAAATTATCTGTGCCCAAACAAAATAATGTTTCACTACATGAAATCTTAGTACAGGCTTAAATTTGGCATGAGGTAATTTAAAAAGATCAGGTAGTATACAAATCTGTACTGTGAGGCAAGGAAACTGATGTATAAATGAGTTCACACACTATCCAACTCAGTTTATCTAACCCAAAGAAATGCCAAGGAACAAGTCTTTCCCAGGGATGACTTATGGTCACATAAAGTTTTTTCCTTTTATATATTTTCTATCTATGGCTCTTAGGAGATAGTTAAAAAAGACTTCAGTTTGCCTTATTCCTGTAATAGGCAAGCATAATATTTTTTCTCTCAGGAAATATATATATAGGGAGAGATACAGAAAAGGGGTTTGGGGTGACCAGACCAGAAGCGAAGCAGCTGAGAAAGGTGACAGTATAAACTACTTTGCAATACCAAAAAATTAAGAAAACCTCTGAAATGGCCTTACCCACCTACACAGTAACAATCTGTTCACTGTCTCCTCCACCTACAACAGCACGTACTTGCCCAGAGGAAATGATGGTCAAAAATACATCATCTGCATGTTATGTGTATTAACTTATTTAATCCTCATAAAAATCTAATGAGGTAGACACCATTATTAGTCTCATTTTTTAGGTGAAGAAACTGTGGGGATACAGAAACTATAATTTACCTAATGTCACCCAGGTAATTCATCATAGAGACATGACTTTTTTTTTTTTTTTTTTTGAGACTGAATCTTACTCTGTTGGCCAGCTGTAGTGCAATGGTGTTATCTTGGCTCACTGCAACCTCTGCATCCCGGATTCAAGCAATTCTCTTACCTCAGCCTCCTGAGTAGCTGGGATTACAGGCATTCGTCACCACACCCAGGTAATTATTGTATTTTTAGTAGAGACGGGGTTTTACCATGTTGGCCAGGCTGGTCTCGAACTCCTGACCTCAGGTAATCCACTTGCCTTGGCCTCCCAAAGTGCTGGGATTACAGGTGTGAGCCACCATGTCCAGCCAGAGACATGATTTTAATCCAAGTTCTTTCCCTAAAGATGATGCTCTTACCTATATTATATATTTCTAAAACTTTAGGTTGAATTCTTTTCCATTCCTAGTCAGTGAGTTAGGAATTCATTCATTCATTTAACTAGGATATACTGAATACCTGTTGAATAGTAAGCACTTTTTAAGGCTCTGGGGTTACACCAGTTAACAAGCAGAGAAAGTTTCTTCCTTTTTTTTTTTTTTTTTTGAGACAGAGTCTCACTCGGTCACCCAGGCTGGAGTGCAGTAATGTTATCAAAGCTAACTGCAACTTCATCACCAGGCTCAGTTGAACCTCCAACCTCAGCCTTCTGAGTAGTAGAAATCACAGGCTTATGCCACTATGGCCAGTTAATTTTTATATTTTTGTAAAGACAGGGTTTTGCCTTGTTGGCCAGGTTGGTCTTGAACTCCTGAGCTCAAGCAATCTGCCCACCTCGGCCTCCCAAAGTGCTGGGATCATAGGCATGAGCCACCACATCCGGCTATCAGACAAAGTTTCTACCCTCGTGGAGTTTACATTTAAATTCGATGAAGAAGGACAATAAACAAATGCATACATAAGCAAGTTATATAGTATGTTAGAAGTGCTCATGCAGAAAACCGAAGCAGGAAAGGGAATGGAGATGCTGAGGGAAAAACCTCTGAGGAAGGTGACATTTTGGGCAAAGATTTTCAGTGAGCTACATGGATACCTGTGGGAAGGGCAACCCCCTTCCCCAACTCCCACCCTTTCTACCCCTTCCCCTCACAGAGAAAATACCGAGTGCAAAGGCCCTGAGGAGGGCTCCTGCAGGCATAATGAGGAAGAGCAGGGAGACCAAACAGGCAGGAACTCAGTAAGTAAAAGACACAGTGAAGGACACGAGGTTAAGGTGGTACCTATGGGTAGCAAGAAAATTTGGGGAGTTTGGGTAAAATGGGATGCTGCTGGAGAGTTTTGAGTAGTGAAGTCACATAATCTGTCATACCTTCAAAGAAAAGAGACAAGGATTTTCATAGGAATCAAAAGAGTCAGGAGAAGGAAGTATGAAAGGATTTAAGTATGTATACACAAATCCAAGCTGTGTCCAAACTCCAAGTCAGGCAAAAGCTGAGGTGTGAGATACAGAAGGCAAAGAGAGTCAGGAAAACCCTTGAAGGGAATGAAGGCTGCGATTCCCTCCTATCTCTAACTCTTCTGCATTTTAAATGGGGACTCTATAGCAGTGTCAAACACTGGCTTTCTGGTCAGGAAAAATGTTTTGGTCAGGAGGCCGCCTTTTTATGACACCTATCAAATTCCACATAGGGCATAAAGGAAATACATGTTGTCTTATCTAATCCTCAGAGCAATTCTGAAAAGTAAGCATTTGTGACTGCAGATAGAGTTCCCTCCAAGTTCAACCCAACATAGTAAATATAATGCAGATTTGATGTTTAAATTTACCAAAATCCAAGTTTTGTGGACTACATTAACGTGTCTTCTGATTAAAATAGCTATGAAAAATTTGTAGAAAGGTAACTTTTCTTAAATTCCATAGCTTGCCAAACTATTACATCATTCACTTTTTTTCTTACCTCTACTTTACTGTCCATATAATAAATCAATTTTTGACTATGATTTGGAAATTGTAAAGCACAGGAAAGAATGGATCTTTTTCCCTCCAAACTGTTTTCTATCTCTTTCAACTGGAGATAAAGCCTAAAATGGTTCAAATATGTGGACTGTGCTAGAGTGTCATTCCTCTTACACTTTCCTTTTTGATAAGTATTTCTCTGTTTATGTTTTGCAGAGATCTGGCAACACTGGGCATTGGGGCATGTCCCATTTATATTGTCAACTTAATATCCTTTTGTAGGATATTGCTCTTCAGAGTATCTATAATAATATTTTTGATAACTAATATTATATAAAATCAAAACAGAAATAAATATTAGCCAAAAAATATCAGAAACTCTGTAATTTGCCCTTTAAGTGCATTTAGAATTTTTAAGTGACTTAAAAGCAACAAAACTGTTAGTTTTGAATCTTCAAGAAAAAGATTTTTAAAATATTTTTAAATACTCATGTGTCAGACTTATATGAGTACCGAAACTGATAACTGGCTTAGTCAAGAAGACAAAGCAGAGATAAGTTAATGGTGAGGTTTGAAGAGATGTGCAATGATGATAAGGGTGATAGGTAATGGCATTTATGAATCCAACAGAAACTTAAAGGTCAGAAGTAAAAAAGTAGGATGAAGGGTAAGAACAATAAGGAACTGGAAAATAACCAATAAAATTGGACTAAAAATTAAGGATGGGGTGAGGGATTGACAGAAAGGCTGGAAATGAAGGAAATGTGCATGTTTAAAGGTGACAAAATTAAATAGGTTAAAGTACTATATAAGGAAAACCCAGAGAAGGCACTGAAAACAGTCTGACCATTACAAAATATAATTAAGAAAAAGTGGGGAAAACTTGAGTCTTTAGAAGTTCACACAGCAAATCATATAGATCTTCTATTGTAATCCTAACACCCTCTTCAAATTCCAATCTGCCATTCAATTTTTGTTAGTTTCTAAGCTGCCCTCAACAACCACTCAGATCTGAGAATTTACCAAACAATTGCATTGGTAATTTAGAGATGAGTTTTGAGGCAATGAGGCATGGGATCTCAAAATTTTAAATGGACTGATTTTAAGGTAGACTCTTCACAAATAGTTTGCTAATTAATGTCAGTTGTTACAAGGGCAAAGAATCTATCATTAAATCATGGTACCATAATACAAAAAAATATTCTATCTATGTAAAGAAGCTCTCAAGTCATGTACTTTTAATTTATGATATCAGTATAAGCAACTTGTACCATGATGCTAATGAAGCTTAAGCTCTCTTGCCCAGGATCCTTCCAAAGACTCTGGAAGAGGACCCTAGCGATGTATCCACTTGCCATATCTTTTTTCAGTAACCTTTGCAATAGTAAGGTAATTTTATAGTCTTTTCTCAAAGGTAGCCCCTAAATTATATATGCTTCAAGCTTTAAAAATCTAGATGTACCACTAAGCTTGTACACAATAAACTGTAACTATCTATCACATTCTAAACCACATTTTCTCATATATGCCATTTCCCAATTATGCCATTATCTAGTGTATGTGCGTATTGAAATCTTTTGTAAGTACATTTGAAAACATGGCGTCACCCAATTTTCTAGTTTATAGAATGGGAAAACAGGAGAAGCTCATGATAAGTACCATGAGTCAATTATTTTTCTCAAAATAATTATGGTATTAGGTTTGATACTATGGTATTAAAATCACACATATTTTGACTACTCAACAGTTTATTTGGCAGATGAAATAGTAAGCTCTCTATATAACAACTCTCAGTCAGATATAATTTATAAATCTTTTTCTCATTGAAAAATTTCTTTTGTCCAAGTAAGAATGTATGTTTAAATAGTAAACATTTTAGAAACTGGTGAAAATATTATCTTTATTTAGTTCAAGAACCTAAAGTGTGATTTGCTTAGGTGAATTGGTTTAAATTTAGCCCTCTATTCCTCCAATAATGTAGATTAGGTTTCTTCCTTCATGTGGAAATTTTCTATAGAAAAAATCCTGAGGCAAACTTTAAGATTAAAAGCCACATTTATCACTAACAGGTTTTAGAAGTTTATAAATGAATTGTTTTCTATCAATTACTTAGAGTACATGGTTTTAAAATTGGTCCCTATAATGCTAAGTTGTTGGGTCAATTGTTTTTAATAGTGTGTCTTCTTTTAAAACTCTAAAAAGTGATCATTTCACTAGTACAGCATTTGGAAATTTGATGTTTAGAATCTAGCTGATTTGAAACAAGATTCTATATTAATATACTACAGTTTTTGGAAATCATTCCTCACGAAATGTTTGTTTTGTCTCTTGCCCTTTCAATGGAATTAATTTTTAAAATCAATTTCATCTTAAAAATTTTTAAATCAATTTCATCTTAAAATAGAAACTGTAAGCAGCAACATTATTTTTCCAAAGATAATGTCTTATTTCTTAAATCTATATCATAAAATTTAATTTCCTTTAATTTACTATGAATTCTATCATTTTTGAATTGTTAACAGAATTAAATACATGTCGTGCCATTTCATTCATAATTCTTTGGCAAATCAAATGCCTTTTTCATTGGGTCTGATTCTTCTTGATGTCACATTGCTAAGCAACTAGAAGAAAATTTAAGAACTGGGTTTTAAAAAAAAAATTCTCATTTACAATTCCAATGAAGGAGCTGCATTCAGTGTGACCAACAGCAGCAGGTAACAATAGATGGCATCTTTTTTTCCTACTTTTAAAAACAGACCATGAATGAGAAATTGAAGCAAGAACACAGTGGTCTGAGGAACTGAAACTAAAAGAAACCTCTGTTTTCTTAACGTTTGTAGGGATTTGAATTTGGTTTTCATTTCAACTCAGTCAAGCTTTCACAAACATTCCAACATTACATGGTTTTGAAGATAGTTTAGTTAGAAACTCTTTGACTATTCACACACACAAACACACACACACACGTATTCACCTCCCACCTCAAAGACTGAAATTAAAGTTTAGCAAAAGGCAACACAAACTTACCTTTAACAGAAGCTGAATACGAGGAAATGAAGCAGAGAAAAAGCACAGCAAGAAGAATCATATTGACCAGTGACCCTCAACTGTATCCAGTGCCCAGCTAGGAGTCTCTGAGAGGTGGACTCTTTCAGTGGCAGTCAGTGAGGGAGTGACACTCTTCAGAACCTGCAACAATCATGTTTATCTTTGGGGAAAGGTCAGACTCCAAACTCCAAATTCAGGACCTAAGTTCACCGAAGGGCTCACTATTAATGATTAAACGTAGGAGGGCTGCAATTTTCAGTCTCTCACTCTTTTTCCTTTTTTTTACCCAATGAGGAAAATTGAAATGTTTTCATGTTTGAGAGCTAAACCAAACCATTCTACCATCCTATAAATGCAGAAGTACTGAGGGACATTTGAAGAAAAATACTTTCGGCTTAATATATAATTATCATTATGCCAGTAATAGTTAACTGCCTATATTCACATTACAACACCATGTAGGAGGGTAGTAAGGATTCTCAAACTCAGCTAAACCTAACTAAATTTTAATGTTTCTTGTATGGACATCTTTGATGTTTTTATGCTATTTGTATGCCATTATAAAAAATTCACTCTGAATTTCAGGATTTAAATTTAAACTACTGAGTCATACCACCACCAATCACTTCAAAATAATGTTAAAGTAGATAGAACTTTCATGAAACATAGATGATTCTTCTTATGTGTGAAACTGTATGAGGTTGGAGAAAATCAGCATTGTCCGTCATTTGCATACTAGCAAGCCAACTGAGTATTTCATAGTAGACCGCTATTTATGGTCTGTGACAAGACACATTTGTCTGAGTCCACAAACTGGCTGGATGCAGTCCTGTCCTTTCTGAATCCCATTTCTAGGGAGAGATTAAGAAGGGGAATTTCAGCTTTAATTCTTTTGCTACAGAATACTAACTATAAAACTTCTGTAGAATTAAAGCAAATACCCTAGTATGGCTAAGGCCATATTAACTAAACCAATTCTTGTCCCTGGAAACTCTCATGAGAAAGACCTGATACGAACAAAACCTACTAAAAGGAGGTGGCTTAGGCAGTATGTGGGAATGTTTTGGCTTATAAGGGAAAAATGTGCTACCAAAGGACTATTTGAATGTACTTTAAAATATTTATGACCATATTTTAGTATAGAATGAATTCTTAAATCTATCCTGGTTACTCTCAAAACCCTTTTCTCAAACCCTAACCTTGAGCTTAAATCTTCAAGACAATCTAGGTAAAAGATAGTAGACTTGATAGGGACACAATGAAATGTAAAATTTAAAAATCTACAAAGTTAAGCATAGGTCCTCTTGAATTACATCTTTATGTAAAGAGCAAAAGATGAAAATTGTTTCTTATCCTCTATTGAGATAAGAATTTCATTTGCTATCACAAATTTTGTATAGAATACATAGCTATAGTGCCTAGCAAAAATAAATTGTTTGGTTGGAAATATCACCTTAGAGTGATAAATACGAAGTTTTCCTGGAGTTAAACAGAAAAGCATCTTTGTTAAATAAGTTTTTGTGAATTGTAGGGATTATGGATACAAGGTAATGTGAAAGTTGCTTTGTTGCTTTCCATTTGAATAGATTGCTATAGGTTTCCACAATTTCTGTAATACATACATAGGGATATACAACCATTATAGTCACTTGAGCTTTACTTATATACTTATTTAAATTAAAGGCTAGTTTCTATCATATTTGATTGTATGAGAACTGTCCTCATGCATTTTCATTTAAAGCTCACAGTTACAAGACCTTTAATGTTTATGGCTAGACTATGTGGTGCATGATACGTGTCCTTCGGGTAAAGTACTATTTGTTGTCAGGTGTTTACCAGAGTCCAACCAATAAAAGACATATCATTATTGCCTAACGAACTGAATTCTATTTCATTTGAGTATTTGATTTCCGCTAGAAAGCGCCTATGAGTCACTATATTAAGTAGTCCTTTTAACATAAGATGTTCAAATAAGGCTGTTTCTGCTGGTTTTAAATAACATCATCCTTTTATAGAATATAAATTTATAACTTTTTTCTTTTTGCAAGAACATTTTAGAAAAGACTTCTTGAGATTGTTTCATTACAGATGAAATAAGAATGCCACACCCTTTCCAAATTCAGTGAACTCTGTGTATCAAAGAAGTATTCTCTTCTGTTATTCTGTTGATCAAGCACAGCAAACACTGTGCAAGTATGTGGGCACTAACTCTTAAAACTCACCAGCTATTTCACATGACATGTGAAGCAGGACAGAAGCAAAGTATAGTTAAAAAAAAAAAACAACAAGAGCTGCCATCTCTGGAACAATCATTATATACTTTTTGTCAGTCACTTTACATTTTTATAGTAATTCTTACAACAGTCATTTGACATATTAGAAGAATGAGTCTCAGATTAATTTACTGAAATGATTTTAGGACTATAGAAAAATAAACCTTGAAACCTAGACCCAAGTGTTCTTCTTTGCTTAAAAAATGTTACAGGTTGGGGGGAAGTGAGAAAAAAATTGATTTCTTGCAGATGACATGAAATTGTTAATTGGGACTGTCTTCATAGTAAGTCATGACAATTTTGTATGAAAACTAACAGAGCCCTTGATATTCGTGAATTTGTAGTTAGACATTCAGGCTTAACTTACAGGAATAAAAGTTGATTTATGCTAGTTAAATCAAAATAAAACGATATATTTTAAAACAATTCTATTGCAATGAAATTCCTTGGTAGTACATGACACTGTGAAATATTTGCTAACTTCCATTTGCATTGATAAATAAGGAGACTATGAAATAAAGACGGATGATTAATTCCAAAGTACAGTTGTGTTTCTGTTGAGTGTCAGAGGTTGTCAGGAGTTAACGAATTTTCTTAGATTAGAAGACAAATGAACTTCACCCCATTAAAGGTTGGAAGGAAACGTATTACCCTATTAGATATAGACACAGAAAGTCAGGATGTATAAAAGCTATGTGAAAAAAAAAGTCCCTTTATAACATTGAAACACATTGTTCTTAGAAAGAAGCATGACATTAATTTTAAAAAATTAGAAGGACATTTTAAGTTATCTCTACATAGTTATAATAGTTTAAAATTGAATAGTATTTTCAATTCAATGAGGGAGATAGCATTTTGAAGGAATCTTGAAAAAATTTCTTAAGTTAAAAATATTCTTAATTTGATGACTTTTTTTATACCAAGGCAAAATTATACAAGAATATATACTTTATTTTAAAGGGTACTGTTTAAGAGTTCTCTATAAGAAAACAAATATTCGTTGAATCCTCTGTCTTATCAAAAGCAAACCTGAAACAGGTTTGAAACACTGGGACTCTTAAGACCCCCCCAAAATAACATTCATTTTCCCAAAATAGAGTCATTAACCAAATTTTATATCCCCCATACATATATACACACATACAAATTTGACAACCAAAAAATCCTTTGTATAATATCAGTTACCAAAAGAGAATTCTAAATTATCTTTGACCACACAAAACTGAAACGCTAGCATTTAAAGGAGAGAATTGATGGAAACTCTTTTAGTAGATTACTGTAAATACAACAAGATTTTAATTTTTATCAGAATAAATTTATTGAATATTTTAAAAAAGAAATTTCACAACCTAAAATAAAATGATATATAAGTATCAATGCAATTTTCCCTTTAAAGAATATTCAACATAACAATTACATTTATGGACTAATTCTTAATATATAGGTATAAAAATATGAATTTATTTGAAGTGGAATCAGAAGCCAATTGTTTTAAGTAATTACCAAAATAAGAAAATAAAAAATGTTAAAGAGAGGTCAAGAGATATAGAGGATAGAGTAAGTGGGGCAAAGGCAATATTTGGGGAATATATTTGAAGAATTTCCAAGAACTATTGAAAGGCACTGTATTAGTTCTCCATAGCTGCCATAACAAATTACCACAAAATTTAGGGGCTTAAAACAAACTTATTGTCTACTAGTCCTGGAGGTCAGAAGTCTAACACTGGTGTTGGCAGGTATATCCCTTTCTGGAGGCTTTAGGAGATAATTTGTTTCCTTGCCTTTTCTAGCTTCTAGAAACTACCTGCATTATTTGACTAGTGGTACATGTCTCCATCTACAAAACCAACAGGAGTAAGCTGAATCCTTCTTATTTCATATCACTCTGACCATCTCTTCTGTCTCCCTCTTCCATTTTACGAATCCTTGTGATTATACTGGGCCTGCCTAAATAATCCAGGATAATCTTTTTATCTTGAGGTCTGCATATTGGTAACTTTAATTTCATCTACAACCTTAACATAGATATTCATAGGTTCTAGATATTAAGATATGAACATCTTTGGGGACCCACTGTCTGCCTATCACAGATACCAATCCACAGATTCACGAGGCTAAATAAACCTTAAGCAAGATAATTTTAAAAACACACATACACACAAGTAGACACATCATAACTAAACTGGAGAATATCAAACAGAAAGAGAAGCTATTTAAAGGAATCATATAGAGAGGACAGACTATTTTCAAGGAGAAAGAAAAGCAGACAACTACTAAATTAACAGTATCAATGAAAATTAAGAGACATTAGAATGTTGTCTTCAGTATGCTGAGAGAAAATAACTGTGAATTTAGCATTCTATATATATTCTATAAATATGTCTTTTAAGTATAAGCTTGAAATAAAGATTTTCCAGAAAAGTTAAAACTGAAAGTTTACAAGTAAAGGACCTCTCCAAACGACATCTTTAAAAAATCTACTTCAGTTAGAAAAAAAGTGACCCGAGATAAAATCTGAGATGCAAGAAGGAATGAAGAGCAAAAAAAGTATGGTGGAGAAACACACTGGCTCTTAATAATAGTGTCTTGTGGGATTGAGCATAGAGCACATAAAAATAACATTTAAAATGGTGTCACAAGGACCTTTGTGGTATAGTGAAAATTTGGATACCATAGTGTTTGTTTAAGGACAAAAATTAGTTCAATAAATTATGGTGTATCAATTCAACAGAATTCCATGAAGCCATTCAAAAATAATATTATGTAAGCATGTATTTTGTATAGTATGATATAGGCAAATATGTAAACATATAAATATAGTTTATTTACCATATCTTAGTAAGTAAAACAGTCTGCTAAACATCAAATACAGATATGGTTTGAGATTTCTTATGTAAACAATATACAAACATATGAGCATAGAAAAAGTATTAGAACAATATTCACTGAACATCTTAAAAATTATTATCTCTGAGAGGGCAAATATAGTTGTGTCTGCATTTTTTTTTGCCATTATATTTTCTCACACTCTATAATGTATATGTTACTTCAAAATAGGTTTTATTGTTTATAACAGTTTTAGATTTACAGAAAAGTTGCTAAAATAATACAAAGATTTCCCATATAGCCTACACAGTTACTTCTACTGTTAATATCTTACATTAGTGTGATTTATTATGATTAATAAACCAATACTGATATCTTATTAACTGAAATTCATACGTTATTTAGGTTGCCTTTGTTTTTACCTAATTCTTTTCTGTTCCAATATCCCATCCAGGGTACATTATATTTAGTTGTCATGTATCCTTAGGCTCCTCTTGGCTGTAACAACTCCGAGGAGAACTGGTCAGATATTTTGTAAGATACTCCTCTAGCGGAATTTTTGTGATATTTTTCTCATGATTTGACTGAGGTTGTAAGTTTGGAGGAGGAAGACCATACAGGTAAAGTACCATTTTCTTGTTACCATATTACATCAGAGGTACACGATATTCACGTGATTTATCTCTATTTACATTGACTTTGATCAGCTGGCTGAGCAGTTTTCTCAGGTTTCTCCATTGTAAAGTTAATTCTTTTTTTTCACCCTCTTTTTCCATACTGCACTCTTTGGAGGAAGTGCTATGTACATCCCACACTTAAGGAGTGGGGAGTTATGTTCCTTCTCCTGGAGGGTGGAGTAGCTACATAAATTATTTGAATTCCTTTGCATGGGAAATTTGTCTTTAATTTCCCATTGATTTATTTAATCACTCTATCAGGAAGGGCTCATGGATATTTAATTTATGCTTTCAGTTATAATCTAATACTTCTTTGTGCTACAATTGATCTATCTTTAGCCACTGGGAGTTCCTCAGTTGGCCCCATGTTCCTTTGACATACCCCATTGCATATGCGTTGTTTGGGTTCTGATTCTGGCTTTGGTTTTTAGCATCTCCTTATTCTCTGGCACCACAAGATGCTTCCAGCTCATCTTGTAGATTTTTACTCCAATCTTAGAATCAGTCATTTCTCCAAGAATCCCTGGTTTATTTGAAGGAAGAATGGTACTAGAAACCAAGATCTGGACACTAGGTGCATTCATTTTTACAGCATCAAGTCTTCAAATCATATTTCTCCATTGATTTAGGTCTTTGACTTTTTTCATCAGAGTTTTGCAACTTCTTCATGTAAATTCTGTTCAAATTTTGTTAGATTTATACCTATTTCATTTCGAAGGGGTTGTTCTTTTTAATTTCAAGTTCCAATTGCCCACTGCTGCTGTATAGGAAAGCAATTGACTCTTGCATGTTAACCATTTATCATGTGATCTTACTATAATTGCTTATTAGTTTAGTGAAGGTCTTTTTGGTATATTTTTTGGGATTTTCTAGATAGACATTCATGTCATCTACAGACAGTTTTATTTCTTCCTTCCTTTTCTTTTTAAATCTTATTGTGCTGGTTAGAACTTTGGTATAATGGTGAATGCATATGTGTACTTTTTACATTTCTTATTTTCTTAGATATGTTATTCATCTTCAAATATTCATTTCTGAATCATTTTTGGTTTTTGTGTCATTCTTTAATATTTTCTATTATTCAAAAATTGCTCTCCATTCTGAAATATTCCATTATAGTTTTCATCCTTTTTTTTTTGCTTCATATTCTCTTTTCTATTATAGCAACTTTAAATGAAATTCAACCACGATCCTTTTCTGTAGTATACATTTTAGACTAAGTTATTCTGTACTTTTGAGAGGGAGGATTGGGTAGAATAGCTTTCCTACTTTCATGGTTCCAGAGGTTCCTTTTTAATATTTCATAAAATGACACACATGTATCCTTGTATTTTCTGAGATCTGTCTCCTTTTCTACTTTCTCACTTTTATCTGCATCTGCTTTTTCCTTGGCCCCTGTTGTGTCTGTTCTGTTCAATTTGATTTCTACTTTCAGAGGTTTCTCCTTAGTGTTGGGCTATGTTCAAGAACGGAGCTCCACTGTTCACAGGCCTCATGTTCCTTCTGCCACTTCAGATCCTCTTGCTCATTCCTTCACACTTAGCTGAGCTTAGAGTCTGCTGAACTCTCTGTCAGTTTTGCCACCGACCTCACACTGGTTTCCTGTTTTCTAGCAATCATTTATTTGCATTTTTTGGGCCTTTCTATTCTGAGGTCTTCAGATGACCTGTTGTTTTCTGTTTCCTCCTACACAGTTGCTGATTTAAGTTGAGTTTGCTCCTTTCTGTTCATATTTTGAGATTTGTAGGGATTCCTTTCTACCTAGTTATGTTATAGCTATCATCTGGGATTGTTGTTATTGTTTATCCTAGATGCTTTACCTATTTTTATGAGGAGATTCAGGAGGTTCACAGACTACCCTGCCTCTCTAATCATCTTCCCAGACTCTTTAATATTCATGTATTACTTGGAAGGATAAGGTATTTAAAAATACATTTTAAACTTATTTCTGTATTTTTGGAATCAGTCAAAATGCAGGTTGAAATGATTATAGATGAGTGGTAGATTCTTCCCTTTTGCTACCTTTCAAGTCATGTTTAAAAAAGGTTTCTTTTTGGCTTTTCTAGCCTGAAATTAAAGTACTCACAAGCACTATTTTATTTCCACATCTCCTCACTTCCAACTTGCTGAAGAGTAGTCTAAGACTTAAAACCAGAATTAAGCTTAAAAGAATGGAATTTGTAATGATTGCCCAACTTTTGAAATAAAATGTTTGGAGGGGTTTGTAATCATATTTATTACTGTATTTTTATGTCCTAAAGTATAGTTCTACCTGTAGCCCCCTTCTTATTCTACAAACCAGGGTCCAATTTAACAAACTGGCTATGAATTTTCTGAATATGACCCACAGATATATTTTATTTAGCCTGCTCAGTATTTTAAAACAAACAAAATAGCTGTCAACACTTCAAAACCAGATTTCATATTTATGGCTGTTGTTAAAAATTGACATCTGGTGTGATTAAACCCATATTCTCTCTTGGAACTTGTACACTGATTAAAAAGGAAATACACTCTCAGCTTTGTGATACTTTCCTTCCAGATGCTTCTCTCATTTGCTACCTTCCAGTACTCATAGATATTATGCGTTTGTAACACACGCAGTATCTGTTTGAGTCCAACCTCTTAAATTGGCTTAAACTACAAGTATACACTCATTCTTTTTAAATCTGTTTCTACTCAGATGTCCTGCAGACTCCCCAGAATCCACATTTTTAAAATCAAACTATTTTTTCAAAACCTATTTTTCCTCCAGTATTCCCTAAATGTCCCAGTTAATATTATTGTATTCCTACAGTTTTCCAAGTTAGAGAAACCTTCCGGGTCATTGCCTCCTCCTTCCTCATCCTATCCACAGCTTTTCAGTCATGTGCAAACCTATGACATGCTTAGGTCTTTGCTTTCACTGTTCCCAATATCCTAAACTTCTTTACTTTGAGACACCTGTAAAACTCCTACTTACTTTCCAAGATGGAACAAAATTATTCAATCTCCAAAACTATGTCCTCTGCCTCAAGGAGCAATTAATTGCTTCTTTCAAAGTACAAGCATCTCAAGTACATGTTATATGCTATTTATTTACTGCTGGCTCCCCTATTAGGTTAGGGATTCCTTAAGGACGCAGAGCATGACTTAGTCATTTCTGTATCACCAGTACTAAGACAAAAAGCATAGAACTTGATAAATGTGCCAAATAAACACATGAATTTTACAAATCAATGAAAATACTGTTTCATATGATTTCACCTTCTTAAACTTTCTATATGTTTCAATTTTTTGTTAAATTGACTTCTTTGGATTGATACTAGAATCATTTTAGATTTTGCACCAAATGACTACAAAGTTAAATGTCTATGTCAAAAGAAAATATATTGGCTTCTTTATTAAAATATGAAGTTTTTTTTTTTTTGCTTTAAAACTTGGCTTAAACTATCTAAGGATGCCATGTATTAACTCTGAAAAAAAATGTATAATTATTTATAAAACAGATCCCATAGAAGCAACTGAACAGCTGTGGAAAGATCTGGCACATCACTTTGCCAGCCTGAATTTAATGACCTACATGTGAAGGGCTACATATCCAATTACTAATCCTCCCTCAGCTACTCTTTGCCCTGATATGGAGGCAGCTGAAAAAAGATGCCCTACTAACAGATCAGAAGTAGATCCAGAACTTTTTTGCTAGTGCTCAGTTAAGAAAGATCTTTTAGGTTTGAGATGAGGAAGAAACAGAGAGGGACTCAGAACAGTGTTATATCTGACATAGTGTTTCAAGTAAAATTTAAGGGCTTATGGTGAGAATGACTTTAGCTTTGTAACTAAAGTCAAAGAAATTTCAGCTCTTTTAGAGAACCTCAAATTCTGAATTTAATTTTCTATTCACTGAAGCATTTAAACATGTTCAAATATCTTCAAGCATCAAGGATAATTTACTTTAAAATTCTTTCTATACTAAGAAGCCAGTCTTCTATTCAAAGATGCAAACCTCATTCTCATCTTCAAATTCTGCAATAATCACCTATTAGAAGAAGACGGGGAAAAAACTAAACAGAAAATGACAATGTATGGGATTGTGTTTCATTTCTCTCTCAGTTGACATAGTCTATATATAGAAAAAAGATTATATAAGGTCAAATATTATAAACAATGAAATGTCATCTGATGTTTTGCAAAACAGCACAGGAAAAACAGTTAAAGGAATGAATAAAGAGTGAAGCTATGGCTGTTTTGCTTGAGCCATGAAAAAGGCTTACAGATTCTAAATTTAAATGCATTTTATTGTGAATCTGACTCACTTTTTGAATTTAATTTTCCACTTATGTAAAATCATGTGATATGGTAATTTTCTGTATAAATTAAAAATAATTTAGGCAAGAGATGCGTTTCTCTCATTTTCAACACAGAAAAATAATGAGCCTTTCTTTATTGTTTTGCATTTTTAATTTTTAACAGTGGGACTATCTTAATTCCTCCACCCGATCCCCACAAGAATATATGAATAAATGCACGTGTGCAGGTACACACTTAACTTCTTGAACTGGAAAAAACAGACATCACTGTAACTAACTACGTCCCACTCCCAAAACCCTAACTCCGGACCCCGCCCCGGTTAAACCCCTCCCCTTTCTCCCTTTGCGGGTTCGAAATTGGCGCAGTTAGATGACGTAAGACGCGTCCGCCGTAGCCTCCCCTGTGTAACTACCGCCCCTGCCTCTGGGAACTGAAGTTTCTATGGAAGCAAGCGGGAGCGGTAACCAGGCCAACCCAGGAAGGCTTTTTTTGTTAGCTTTCACTTCCCTGTAAACTCTTCAGCTCGGTAAGTGTCCTGGCACTGGTTGGCGCTCGCCCTCACTTTGGTATTGTTCGGGTGCAAAGGTGCGCGTGCTGTGCAGCCCTCGACTAGCAACAAGGGCTTCCGAGGGAGAGAGGAGCTGTGGTATGGAAGCGGTTGCCTGAGTTGCTGTATGCTCAAGGAAATGACGTCGATGATAGGCGCCCCCCGCGGCCTACCCAGCTGCTCTCTGGTTCGCCAGCGGTAGCTTAATCCCGCCTCTGCAGTGCGTTCGCTGGCGGGGAGCCTAGAAGGGACAGTGGGCGACGCTCCGCCCACACAGTGGGGGCCCTTTCAGTCGGCGTGTGTTTTGGGGTTGCTGTCGGCCCTTAGTTTGTGAAAAGTGAGTTTGCAAAGAATGAAAGGGAAATCTGCACTGTAAAGGGCCGGAAAGCGTGTTATGCCCCTGCCATTTCGTGGCTAAAGACCGTAGGCTTTACAAAGCTGCCTTACCTCATTTTTCCTGGGAGGGGCTGACGGGGCTGAGCCCTCTGAAATGTAGAGAGCCTTAGGGGAAGTTGCTGCAGGTGCTGTGAGCTGTTAAAAAGATCGAAGTGTTACTTGATTTCACTGACGTACTTTCAATTTGGAGATTTTTCTAGAGATATAAAGAGAAGTTACTTGTCACTTTCTGAAAGAATCTCCTTTGCCCAAAAGACTTGACAACTGAAGTGAACAAAGGGCTTTTCGCTGCTCCACGTTTAGCCAGCATGTCTTTTAAAAGGGCGTTACTGGCCGGGCGCGGTGGCTCACGCCGGTAATTCCGACACTTTGGGAGGCCAAGTCGGGTGAATCATCTGAGGTCAGGAGTTCGCGACCACTTGACCAACATGGTGAAACTCCGTCTTTACTAAAAATAGAAAATTAGGCGGGCGTGGTGGCAAATGCCTATAATCCCACCTATTTGAGATGCGGAAGCAGGACAATTGCTTGAACCCGGGAGGCGGAGGTTGCAATGAGCCGAGATTGCGCCATTGCACTCCAAGCTGGGCAACAAAGCGAAACTCCATCTCAAAAAAAAAAAAAGTGTCACTATCAAGCTATCAAGTCATTAATTCCATTCTGCATTATTCCCACGTTCGTTCAGATTTTTCTGGAAGGGAGACTGTCATAAATTACCGCGATTGTTTATCCCAATTCAAAACTTATGCAGTTTTAAAAAACTTGTTTTTCTTTTGGTCTTCATTGATGTAGGATGTATCTTCCTTGCCTTAAGCTGTGCTAAGATACAGAAATACAAGGAAGACTGAGATAGTTTGTAAGCCCGCCTGATAACCTGTATCTGCGAATGAGTTTGTAAGCCCGCCTGATAACCTGTATCTGTGAATGAACCCCAGTAATTTTTAAAATTTTGTGCTAAGTAAAATTTCACACATATATACATATATTTGTGTGAAATTATATATATATAATATATTTTGGGAGGTGGAGTTTTGCTCTCTCGCCCAAGCTGGAGTGCAGTGGTGCGATCTTGGCACACTGCAACCTCCGTCTCCTAGGTTCAAGCGATTCTTCTGCCTCAGCCTCCCGAGTAGCTGGGATTAGAGGTGTTCACTACCACACCTGGCTAATTTTTGTATTTTTAGTAAACAGGGTTTTGCCATGTTTGTCAGGTTGGTCTCGAGCGCCTGACCTCAGGCGATCTGCCAACCTCAGCCTTCTAAAATGCTAGTATTATGGGCTTGAGCCACTGCGCCTGGCCTCACACAAATGTTTTTATAGTTAATATAAAATACATTCTTGAACTTTTGGTGAATTTGGTTGAATGAATGAAAATGTACTGTGAGCATCACTGCATGTGAGAAAGGAATGCAAAATTCTACTATAGAATTTTATAAATTATTGCCCAAACTAAAACAATTAGAAAGCAAGTATACCTAATAAAGTGCTATGTTTTGCTTAACAGGTAATCTGAACATGCTAGTACATAGTGCATTGTAGATATACATTATTGTGTAGTGTAGACAGTGCGAGGTGGTAGATATATTTGTGTACTGTAAGCAATAATGTATAAGACATCAAGCTAGCATCATTTTTGTTGCATTTCATTGTCTCAATGCACCTAGCTTATTTAAAACCTAAAAACTTAGTACAGTGCGTTTTCTTAATTATGAATAGTTTAAAAAAGATGATGATGATGTTGACCAGCCTGTGACCTTTGTATTTGAGAGACTGAAACATTACTATACTATGACAGATCAAATTAAACTTAAGACTTCTTAGATAGGAAAGGCAAATGCTCCCCCTGGTGTACATGAGCTGTAAAACGTTACATTGCTTTTTAAAAAAAATTTCACGTGGGCCAGGCGCGGTGGCTCACGCCTGTAATCCCAGCACTTTGGGAGGCCAGAGCGGTGGGATCACGAAGTCAGGAGTTAGAGCTCAGCCTGACCAACATGGTGAAACCTTTCTCTACTAAAAATACAAAAATTAGCTGGGCGTAGTGGCGTAGTGCCTGTAATCCGAACTACTCAGGAGGCCGAGGCAGTTGAATCATTGAACCCGAAAGGCGGAGGTTGCACTGACCCGAGATCGCCCCACTGCACTCCAGCCTGGCCATAGAGCGAGATTCAGAAAAAAAGAAAAGTAAATCTTCACATAAAGCTAATCAACACGTCCAGTTTTTGAATAAAAGAGAACTAACTGAAAATTATATCACTGATAAACGGAAATGTGCTCTCTTGGAATATTATTATTTCATGAAGAGAGCAATTTGTTTTCTGTGAATTTTAATTGTGCTTTTAAGTTTCCTTCACCTGGTATTGTTTTGGATACCTGTATTGCTGAATTTTATTTAATGTGTTGTGTACTGAAAGAAAGTAAAATAAAAGTGAGCCTGTGGATCAAAATATATATTTTTAAATTTTTTCCTTCTTGTCTTTCTAGGCTTATTCAGTTTCCCCACCTCCAGTACCTTAAATTGAATGCTTACCTTACTTTCTAGCTTTTTAAAAAAACTAATGAATGCATTCAAGGCTATATATATGTTTATTTCTAATTACCTTTTTTTCCTGCATCCCTCTCATTCTGTTATCCAAGTCTTAACTGCTCCTCCATATTCTTTTTCTGTTCTGTTTTTGTCTGCATCCTGAGTCAGATTGTCGGGATATCTTCGAAATTGTCATTACCCCTTGGCACTCCAAGTAATCTGGAATTTGTTTCTTCTTTTGAACTTTTTATGTCTTCATTTCCTGGTTTTCAAATTGTTATTTTTCATGGATTCTTGTTTTGTTTTTTAGGAAAGCCTGCTTTTGTATTACAATTTTCTGTTTTGTTTTTATAGTTCTTATTCCCTTATGACCTCTCTGAAATATTCCAGCCAAATTTACTTTAAAGTCATTTTCAGATTGCCCTATTTTTAATTTGTATCAAGTGAATTTTTTCCTGGTTATTGATTTCATTTTTAAAAATCAGTTTTTCCTTTTTTAATTTCCCTCATTCTACAGCATTAAAGACTATAGAAAAGATGCTTTTTATCTTTCTTTAAAATATTTTTTCTTTTCTTAAAAACATATTTTCATTACATAAACTTCAGAAAATGCATAAAACCACGGGTAAGAGTTAAACATGTCTGTGTGTATACTTTTTTAAAAAAAATTGGTCATAATGTATATGTTTATTTCTTTGATTATATTTAATGTATAACCATTTCCCCTTATCATTAGATAATTTTGTATATATAAGTTTTACTGGCTGCTTCATATTCCTTGCCCATGTTATAGATTAACTGTAATTGTTTAGTTTTCTTTCATTGACATTCAAGAGGTTTCTAACTTTTCACTGTTAAAAATAACCCTGTATTGCCTCTACTCTTGTGTACATTTTTGCGTGCATTTCTAATTTATTTGCAGAAATTTAACCAATAGTATATGGAACACCCCATTTCTTCAGACCTTTGCTAGCATTGCTGATGAATGATACTTAATTGATATTAAATGATATTTACCAGTAAATGGCATTTAATTGCCTGAATTTTTATTTCCATTATTATATGGCTTAACTTTAATCATATTATTTTAGTTTTTTAACTTTTATTGTGTTTGTAAATTATCTGTTCATGTCAAAAGTTGTTTTTCAGAGGTGCCAAATAATGTCATCTGAAATGTCGCCAACATTTATTGAAACTTCTAATGTTGACAAAAAGCAAGGCTTAAATGAAGATCAAGAGGAGAGCCAGAGGCCAAGATTAGATGAAAGGTTTGAACCAATATCTAAACGACAAATGAAAAAGCTAATAAAACAGAAACAATGGGAAGAACAACGGGAACTCCGCAAGTATGTGTTTCAAAATGTATATGCTCTCTTTTTATTTAGAAATATGCAATGTTAGACCTTGCATAGCTCTTTGACATATTAAGTGTAATTATGTTACTTAAAATTCAATTACTAATTTTAGATAAAAGTGGAAAGAAAAATGCAAGAGAAAAAAATTGAAGTTAACAATGTATATTATGAGCGACAGCACAATTTTTGAAACAACTTTCTTATATAAGGGATGTAATTAGTGTCCATGTGCTAGTTACGGAATAAAGACAGCCAACTCAGAAAGATCAAGTTTTGGCCTAACATTGATTTTGCCAGAAGAACCATTGTAGGTTTTGGTGAAAGCAATTAGGCTAAATTTGTTACTGTAATAAACACCAAAATTTATGGAGAGAAAATAAACTATAGTTGCTGTAAATTAGAGAAAACTACATAATTTTTTTAAATGAACAATTTTATTTTGCTTTTTTTCTTTACTTCCTAACTACTTGGGAGGCTGAGGCAGGAGAATCGCTTGAACTCTGGGAGGTGGAGGTTGCAGTGAGCCGAGATCGCGCCATTGCACTCTAGCTTGGGCAATAAGAGTGAAACTCAGTCTCAAAAAAAAAAAAAAATCAACGAAACAAAAAAAATTATATAGGTGAATGATGAAAGTAAAATTCATGATAACTCAAAGTCAGTATTTATAAGGTTTTCTTATGGATAGTATGATACCAATAGCAAATGAAACTATTGAGGAAGTATAGTTAGGATTTAAATGGAAAGCTTTAGATCATTTTTGGAAGCTCATTTCTTTCTATCTGAAGCTTTTAGATGGACTGTATAAAACCGGTAATACTTGACCATTTTTGAATGGTCACGGAAGTGACAATTTCGTATGGCTTAACACGATAGTTTTTAAAAGTAATTATTTAGAAGAGTCTTGTGAATAACTAGATACACAATAACAAAATGTTATTTCAATAACTAATTTTAGACAAAAGCGGAAGGAAAAACGCAAGAGGAAGAAATTGGAGCGACAATGTCAAGTGGAATCACACTCAGATGGAAATGACAGAAAACGTGTTCGAGGAGATGTGGTTCATAGCACCCTTCGCCTTATCATTGACTGTAGTTTTGATGACTTAATGGTATTAAAGGTATCATGAATTGTTGTCAGAAAAATCCTGTATATGAATTAGGTTGAATCATTCTTGTTTTAATATGTAATATCCCTTTTATTTAACTTTATGCATTGAAATGAATCTTGAGTTTTTCCAAATTTCTTTCCCCTAAGTTAAATTAGCTAGTAAATTTCATTGATATAATGAATTTGTATATTTATGTGTATGTGTGTATGTGTGTCTCTGTATGTGTGCAGACAGGAAAGAGAGACAAACATACACTTCATAGTCTAGATGACAGAACTAAATTAGCCATTTAGTAATCATAAAGATCTGTAGGATTTTTACCACTGTTGTTGGTAAAACATGAAAATAGTAATATTATGGCTCTAAAAGTGTTCTGTTGTTGTTTCTTAAGAGAGTAGCTGTTTTCATGAACTAGAATTTTAAATAAATACAAAATATAAAATAATGGGTCACTTACAGAGCATTAACTTGTAGTAATTTTGTTGGTATGTAAGGAATCAACGCTCATCAGAATGGATTTATATTTAAGAAAAGAATTGTATGTATATAGTCATTCCTTCTATGTATTCCATTCCTTTAAGATCACAGAATGGACATAGAAAATTTTAATAACTTTGCTTTAAAAATTGAACTCTGTAATAGGACATTAAGAAACTTCATAAGCAGATTCAGCGATGTTATGCAGAAAACCGACGGGCACTGCATCCTGTGCAGGTATGTCTAAAGATTTTAAAGCAGACTCTAGTTTTCTTTTATATCTTTCATGGCAAAAGACATAGATAATTCCTATAGTCTTTGCAGGAGGCTTATAGGTAATCTTGTTTAATGCCTATTTGAAAAATATTTTCTTTTTTGACAAAAATAAAGCAAAATATTTTAAACATCTTTCAGTATGTTATCTTAGACACACTCTTTCCAGTAATAATCAGTCTTATGCAAATTGACCTTTTCATTGCCATGTAGTTGAATATCTTCATTATAGGACATACATATCTTTTTATACCAGTTTCTCAGAGCCAGAAGCTGTGGCTGCCACTGCTTGATATGTGCTGTGGTATCTGTTCTATAGGTTTTGTCTACTTAAAGATTTTTGGTTTTCTTTTGAGTCACTGAGAGTTTAGACAGATTTTTTTTTAAGCTGAGGTAAAGAGTGATTTGGGAAACTATTTGGCTACTGTTAAGAATAACATCTTTCTGTTGGAATTCTAGGTGACCTAAAAATTAATACTAGCTCACTGATGTTAAGAACTAGGAACTATTAATATATTTTGGTTAGATATTTTGTTTTTACCTAGTGATAGTAATTTTATACTTTTGTATTTTTTATGTTTTATAGTTTCATATCACACTTATATGATAGTCCTTATATTCCCATTTTTATCTGTAGTAGACCCCTTCTCACCCTTGATTGAGACTTAAATAGGTATCAGGGTTTAGAATCAAAGAAAAATTATTAAGACTGCATTTGGTTAAAAAAAAACTGGTGGCAAAAAAAGAAGGAGAATGGGAACTTGACATGGAAGCAGAGAGTTTGCAGAAAAGTGATTATTAAGGTAGAGGCAAGTTATAACTACTTGGGATGAAAATGTAAATGGGACACTGCAGCTACTTAGTTATGAAACATACACACAAAACATGCCATTTCTACCACAGTTTATTGTATGCTCAAAGCATGTCACAAATTTTTTTTCTAGATAAATGAGAATAAATATATTTTGTGTTTCATAGATTGTCAGATGAGTAGATGAGAGAAATAAAATATTAGACTTAAATGTATATTTGTTCTCTCTTTCTATACCTACAAATTGTTTATCAGTTTTACTTGACAAGCCACGGAGGCCAGCTGAAAAAGAACATGGATGAAAATGACAAAGGGTGGGTCAACTGGAAGGTAATTAAGACATAAATTCTCACATAATTCTAGGTATTTTTCTGTTTCTAAAGGTCTACATTTTGTACCTAAATTGTATGTAATGCTACTTAATACAACAATCTCCAGATGTAATCGCTGAACCTAAGTCTAAGATTACAAATTGGAGACACTGAAGAAGGGAGGGAGATACCTGGTAGTTTGTATTTGTTCTCATTAAATCTTACCTATTTTACTGTCAACTTTTAAAACGTATTTCTAAAAAGAAATAATTTTAAGGATCTTTATACCATTTCTCCCTAGCATACTAGCTAGACATTATATGTTACGTATAAAAATGAAGGCACTCTAAATTTTGGAAGTGCGCCTGCATTCTGTTTCTTCTTCCCCTGTCCTGGCCACTGACCACATGTAACTATTGAACTTGAAATGTGATAGTCTGAATTGTGAATTGAGATGTGCTGTGAATAGGAAGTACATACTGGATTTCAAAGACTCAGTACCACAGAAGAGAGAAAAAGAATGTGAATTATCTCCTAGATAATTTTTAAAACGTTTGTTATATGTTCAAATAGTAACATTTTGGGTATACTGTGTTAATAAATTGTTAAAATTAATTTCACCTATTTTCACTTTTGAAAATGTGGATACTAGAATATTTAAAATTGTGTATGTGGCTTCACGGTTTTTTTTCTGTTGGACCAAATTGTTCTCAATCATTGGTAAAGATGACTAAATAGGTTGTCTTTGATACCAGTCTCTGAGGAACTCAATCCTGTTTAGAGAAGTACTGGGTTATCCGTGTACCTTTTTTCTTTCTCAAAGTCAGTTCTCTCAGTGACACACTTTCCCTTTCAAACTCACTAATTCTATAATGAAGGCATTTATTTTATTAATAGCCTGTGATATGAAACATTTTCAAAGGCTTTTAAGTTTTTAAGTACAATGTACTTACCAAATCCTATGTTTATGCCTGTTTTTCCAAGAAGTAGTATAATAAATTAAAAGAGGCATGTTTTCAGTTATTTTGTGACTTGTTAAATTTATCATTTATACCATCAGCTTTCTAGAGAGACTCCAGCTTCATTGGTCTCTAATTAATCAGGTTCCTCTTGGGGCCCTTATTAAGTATAAAGGTAAAATTTATAGTAAAACATTTTCCAGAAAAGTAGCTGTTTATTAATTATACATTTTAGGAGAGAGTTCTTTTGCTTCATTCTTGGTTTCATTAAAAATTATTGGATAAATGTCATCTGAGCCTGGTGATACATCTTTTATGCAATCAGCGTGGCTTGCAAAATCATGACTGCCAGCTATTGTTCAATTTTATACCTGTGACCTGACAGTTTTGGTGAAGAAGTTTTCAAATGTGTATCTCTTTGTAAAAACAGATATATGGAATTAATTAAATCTATAAGCTGTTTCCCTTTCATGATTCATGTAGATAGAAAGGAAGTAATTGGAGAAGGCATTCTTTGGTTGTAGAACAATGTGAGCAAGTATGTGGCAGTAAAAATGCATTTGTTTTGTTAGAACTGAGATAAAGTTGGAAAAGTAGATTAGTGCCATATTCAGGAAAGAGTTATTAAATTAAAGAGTTTAGATTATATCCCACAGAAAAAGATAAAACATTGAAAGTCGTGTATTTAGAAAATGAGCCTGCTATCAGTGTGTGGAAGTAGGTTGGAGGGGTCTGAGGCCAGCAATGAGGAAATAAGAGGCTATTTAAATGATCAAGATGTGAGATAATAAGGAATCGATGCAGTAAATTCTAAATAATGCATTGTAATTATATTCTTTTAAACTTAATTTTACATGTTTTTGGATGGATTTGTTTTGGGAAAAGAGAGTAATCATTTGTAGACAATATTCACAAGATCTTGTTAATTAGTAACATCTTTCCCCTGTGTCTTAAAGGATATCCATATCAAACCAGAGCACTATAGTGAACTCATAAAAAAAGAAGATCTGGTTTATCTTACATCAGATTCACCTAATATACTGAAGGAATTAGATGAATCAAAGGCCTATGTGATTGGAGGATTAGTAGATCACAACCATTGCAAGGTACTATTTTTGTTTTTGCCTTTGCTACTTAAAATTGCTATTTCAGCATTTCCGGAAAGTAACAGTAATACTAATGATAGTTGATCTTTATTGAGTGCCTACTATATGTTAGTCACCTTTTCAGCTAAGCAAAGTATGTCACATATATTAGCTTACTTAATCTTCATTACAACCCAATGAGTTTAGTGCTATTATCATCTACATTCCACAGGTAAGAAATTCACAACACAGAGAAATTAAGTCTAAAATCAGTAGTAGCAGGTAACAAGGCAGCTATTTGAAACCAGACAGATTGCTCTGGAGTCCACATGCTTAAGCACTACACTTTATTGATAGAAGATACTGCTGCTAATCAATTGCTAAGCCATTGGAATTTAAATTAGTTTTTAAATATGTTATTTTCATGAGATGTTTTTTCTATTCTCTTACATTTGTACTTTTCTCTCCTCCTGTCCATACCTTTATTTGGATGAAAAATTACAGAAATGCAATTTCTGAAAGAAAATGTCATTTTATACTTCACCAGCAACATTGCAGCATGCAAAATTCTTCATATCTGCTCGTCCAGTATGTTAGCTCTGTGGCAATAGAGCTGCAGCTGCCCAATTGGTAACCATGTGTGACTACTTAAATTTAAATTGATTACAGTTTACAAAATTCAGTTCTTCAGTATGTGTATACAAATGTGTACAGTATGATTGAAGAACTGAATTTTATAAATTGTAATAAATTTAAGTAATCACACATGGCTACCAGTTGGACAGTTGCAGCTCTGTTGCATCCTAGGGAATTTTATCAGAATGATCTTTAGCCTTTTTATTTTTTTCTTAGTGGATAAATTATATTTTGTTATTTATATAGAACCACATATTTTTTCATGTTTGTTTCTCTGAACTAAAACAGTTTTGTTTTCAAAAGCACCTACTTCAATCTATTATTAATGATTTGCCCCCCTCCCCCCACCCACCAAATACGTAAACCATCAGTTGTGAAATTGAGCTTTTCTTTCTCCTGTACTCTGTTTTTTGACCATTTCAGTTCTGGTTAGACATAGGCTTCAAGGATTTTAATTTTGACAAGAGATAAAATTCATATTCAGCATTTTTTTAATTTACAGAAAGGGGAAAATAAAACTTATCAGTTATTTAAAATTTCTCAATTCAAATTTTCATTTAATTTGTTTTTGCCATTTGTATAAAGTAGTGTTACATAATTGAATTCAGTTTAAATACAGTCGTATGTTGCTTAACGATGGGGATATGTTCTGAAAATTGCACCTTTAAGCGATAGGAACATTATAGAGTGTACTTACAGAAACCTAGACCGTATAGCCAATTACATATAGGCTGCATGGCATAGCCTGTTGCTCCTAGGCTACAAACCTATACAGAATATTACTATACTGAATAGTGTAGACAATTGTAGCATAATGGTCTTTGTGTTTCTAAACGTACTTAAACATAGATGTTATAAAAGATTTAAAAAATTCATGTATACCTGTATAGGGACACTTACCATGAGTGGTGCTTGCAGGACTGCAAGTTGCTCTAGGTGAGTCAATAAGGGAGCGGCAAATAAATGTGAAGACCTAGATATTACTGTGTACTGCTGTAGACTTTATAAATATTGTACACTTACACTATACTAATTTTTTTCTTCAGTAATGAATTAACCTTAGCTTACTGTAACATTTTTTACTTTATAAACTTAATCTTTAAAACTTTTAGACTCTTTTGTAATAACATTTAGCCTAAAACATAAACACATTATATAGCTGTACAAAAATATTTTCTTTCATATATCCTTATTTCATAAGCTTCTTTCTGTTCTTTTTTTTTAAACTTTTTAAAGTTAAAATATTTTTTTCTCTTTTTCTTTAACTTTTTTAACTTTTTTGTTAAAAACTAACACACAGACACACACACACACACACACACATTAGCCTAGACCTACATAGAGTCAGGATCATCAATATCACTGTCTTCTACCTCTATATCTTGGTCCACTGGAAGGTCTTTAGGGGTAATGACATGCATGGAGCTGTCATCTTCTATAGTAACAGTGCCTTCTTCTGGAATGCCTCCTAAGAACCTGCCTGAGGCTGTCTTATATGTAACTATTTTTTTTTAAGAGTGGGAGAGGTACACTCTAATGATAAAAAGTATAGTAAATACATAACTGGTAATATAATTTATTATTATCAAACATTATTTACTGTACATAATTATAGTGCTGTACTTTTATGTGGCTAGCAGAAGGTTTGTTTCTGCCAGCATCACCACAAACACATGAGTAATGCATTTCAGTATGTTGTTCCCACAGCTCCAGAGTCACTAGGTGACAGGAATATTTCAACTCCATTATAATCTCATGGGACCACCACTGTATATGAGATCTGTTATTGCCTGAAACTTTGTTATGCAGTACAGGACTTTATTTTAAACTGAGATAAAGGCAGGTTAGAATGGGGAAATTATATTTGAGTCAGGAGACATGTGAGCCAGATTTTTCTTGTGGTTCTGCTGCTGAAGAGCTTTGTAACTGGGCAGGAAACATAATATTTTTGGTTTCCTCATTTGTAACTTGAAGAGATTAAAACAAATGCTCTAAATATTGACTATACTTATTGTTAAGAGAATGTTTCCAAATGAGCAGTAAAACACACACATACCCCCCTTCAGATAATATTCTCTGAACTATACATTCTCTAAACTATAAATCTTTTCTAAAAATTATTTATACTGTTACAGAGCCTTAAAATAATTTAATGTTCTTATTGAAGTCATAGTGTCTTTGTTTTAGGGAGTCACATATAAACAAGCATCAGATTATGGAATCAATCATGCACAGCTCCCACTTGGAAATTTTGTGAAGATGAATAGTCGAAAGGTTTTGGCGGTTAATCATGGTAAGCTGCAAGGGATAAACTGAAAATATACCTGAGTGAACATTGTGAGAAAGAATATTACATTTAGTATTTGAACAGGCAGAAAGTATTATACCTTGCTGGAGACAAAATTGTAAAAAGTAATCATTTATAATTTGTTTAAATAACAGAAATAGGACGTATTAGAAAATTTTGAAAATGTATGAAAGTATTCAGAAATTAGCTATATCTTACTACACAGAGATATTTGGTGTTAACTTTTTGTGTTGACTTCCAGTTCTTTTCCTATGCAGATATATTATTATTTATTACATAATTGGATTTTTACTATATTACATACAATGTTGTAAATCTTGGATATTTTCTCTCCTTTATCACTTTATTTTTTCATGTCATTGAATGATTGTTAATGGTGGCCAGACATGGTGGCTCAGGCCTGTAATCCTAGCACTTTTGGAGACCTAGGCAGGCTGATTGCTTAAGCCTAGGAGTTTGAAAACAGCCTGGGCTACATGGTGAAACTTCATCTTTACAAAAAATACAAAAATTAGCTGGACATGATGGTGGATGCTTATAGTCCTAGCTATTCAGGAGGCTGAGATGGGAGGATCACCTGAGCTCCGGAGGTCAAGGCTGCAGTGAGCCATGATTGTGCCATTGCACTCCAGCTTGGGCAACAGAGTGAGACCCTGTCTCAAATAAATAAATAAATAATTTATTTATTTATTTAAAAAATGGTAGTCCATCATTTTAATATACAATAATTTAACCATTCTCCCGTGGTTGAATTGTGTTTTTTTTCTTTTTGCTGTTGCAAATAACATTGAAATAGACATTCTTGTACCTGTCTTCGCCTAGCCTTTGCTTTTAAAAATTCTTTAAGCAGAGTTTTTAGTCAATACACAACTACTTACTAAACGATTTTTATACACTAAATACTTTCTATATGCAGGTTCTAAGGAGTTATATAAATGAAATTATTGATTCAGCAAAGGAATTGCCTCTAAAACCTTTGATATATCGTGGAAATTACATTTTCCACAAAGTAATTCAAGTTAGCCCTTCAGCAGTATGCTGAAGTAAGAGTACCCCAGAGACAATATTGATACTTTTTACTACAGCCAATGTATAAAAAAAAAGAAAAGAGAAAAAAAGCAGGCAAGGAGCTCCTAGTGTCAATGGCTCTTTATATGAAACATGAAGAAAGTTAAATGAATGCTAACCAGGTTGTTAACTTGTAAAGAATAAAGATATGAAGGGCCCAAAAAACAGTAGGAGAGAAACTGAAAAGGTCTTTATTCATTATAATTGATATGAGATACTTGTAAATTTCTGAGTGCTTAAGAACTGAACTGAGAAAAAGCTAGATAGGTGACTGGGCTGGAGTACCTTGGGGCAAATTGGCCTTGACAGACAATAGAAAGAAGAGACAGGAACAAAGTAGTTGCTAGGACAAAATAGCTGTCTTAATACAAAGGCAATGTATTTTAAAAGACAGCATGCAGCATTGTGATGAACTTGGCTAAGAAATATATGGAGTTTGTCTTTATTGCAGTGTTTGAGATTATTCTGGAATACCTGGAAACAAGAGACTGGCAAGAAGCATTTTTTACTATCCTGCCCCAGCGGAAAGGAGCTGTTCCCACAGACAAAGCCTGTGAAAGTTCTTCTCATGACAAGCAATCTGTCAGGGTGGAGGAAGGTGGATCGGACAGTGATTCCAGTGAGGAGGAATATAGCAGAAATGAACAAGATTCACATGAAGAAAAGCAGGATAAGGAAAATCACACTGAATCTACAGTCAACTCTCTGCTACACTAATATTACCTGGTTTCCTTTTAGTTTAAGGAAAAATTAGGAGAAGGTGAGGTGCTATATAGAATATTGAAATTGGAAGAAAATTTTATTTTCTCTTTTTTCTGTTGTGAATTTTAAAACTTTTTTTTTCGGAGCTAAATGATAATAAAAAGCCCATTAAACTTTGTAAGAAAATATTTTTTGATTTTGCGAAAGAAGATTTACATGTGTATGTGGTTTTTTGTTTTTAAAGCCTCAAATAGTAGTTTCTAGATAATTTTACTTTATTAGTATATTTTCATTTTCTTTCATTTTATATTCTTTAGAATGTGCCTTCTGACCTTTCAGTTTTATTATTTTTTAGTCCTGTCAACATCTTTATGATCTATTGTCTACTTATCTGTGAAGGCATATATTCATAAATATACTGTCAATCTATCAGAATGTTATGTATGGTAGATTACCCTCTATTTGCAGCTTTTATGTTTAACTTAGTTATTTTAAAGAAATGTAGTAATTTTAGGAAGAAGTATCAGTATGAGAGACATAATAATTCATTTGTTTTGGACTGTGGAGTGCATATCTGTTCCTTCTTTGTCATGCCTTTTTGTGGTTCTGAAGTAATTACTGAAGAGTTGAGAATCTCTTTAATTCGTTTGTTTAGTTCTTACAATGGTGATAAGTTACTTCAATTATAAAATTGAATTTTGCAGACTAAATTATTTTATAATGCTGTTGCTATTAAAAGATCAATTTTGCCTTTACTTGCATTTAAAATGAAACAGTTCTTAGCAGCTGTGTTTTTCTTTCATATTTTTTAAAAAAAATATTTGTTGGCTCTTAAGATGAATAAAGTTTATATGTACATCTGCCTCTTCTCATATAAGAATATTCATACTAATGTATGCTTCTATAAATCACATACACATGTGAAAATATGCATGTAAATACATTTATGTCTGTCCTCATGATGTATGGTTCTCAGTTATTAATTGACGATAATATGATTGATTTGCCATTTGCCATGTATCTGTATTACTTGTGAATGGTTGTGTTGAACACACTAAGAGCAATCTGAATTTTATTAAGTACAAAAATCCTTAGCTGAACGTTTGTATGGGAATGCTGGCAAGAAAGAATAGTATAAAAGGGGGCTGTTTTAGTTTCCTACAGGTAATTGTAGATGCAGTTAAATATGTAAGGTAAAGTAATTGGTCTCTGTCACAGCTAAAAGCTTTCGGTAGCCTTCATTGAGTTTGGGTAAAACTAGTTCCTATTCTTTTGTCTTCTTTTTAATATATAAAAGTTATATTTAAAAAGTGCTTAACTTATATAGTTACATACTAACATATATACACAATAGAAAATTTATTGGATTTAGTATTGATATTTACTGTCTATTTTTGTTACTTTGTTCTTAGTAATCTATTATAGTTACCTATTTTAAGGTAAGGTCTATAGGCAATATATGTAAGTAAAGACAAGCCCTACAATTCTAAAATAACAAAGCTTATGTCTTAATTTATATTTTTCAAAGGTTCATGTCTTTCTGAGTAAATGTACTTTATCAGCATGAAATATTATGCCTTTTACTTAAATTATTTTATGTAGAATAAGGCACTGTTTAATTATGAAAGTTGGGAAAAATCATTCCAAATAAAAGTTTAATTTTTATTAATTATAAAAAGCCCTGTATTAGTTTCCTAGATGTGGTGTAACAAATTACCACAAACTGGGTGGCTTTAAACAACAGAAATTTATTCTCCTAACAGTTCCAGAGACTAAACGTCCAGAATAAAGATGTCCCAGGGTCATACTTCCTCCATAGACCCTAGGAAAGAATACTTCCTAGCCTCTTCCTGGCTTTGGTGGTTGCCAGCAATCCTTGCTGTTCCTTAGCCTATAGTGGCTTGACTCCAATCTCAGTTTTGTTGTCAAGTGGTCTTCTACTCTGTCTTCTACGTTTATATCAGTGTCCAAATTTCTCTCTTTTTATAAGGAGACCAGCATTGGATTAGAGTTCACCATGATCCAATATGACCTCATCTTGACTACATCTGCAAAGACCCTGTCTCCAAATAAGGTCACATTTACAGGTACCATGTGTTAGGATTTGACATATCTTTTGGAGTACACAATTCTACCCACTATAGGCCCATATCTAGGCTGTTGGTGGCAAGAAGGCAAAGATTGCTACCTAGTTTCTGAGATATTTTAAAATTTGGTTTTAAAAAAATTAAGCTTTATTCTCATTTTAAAGTATCCTTTTCTCTCAGCATTGTTTTGGTGTATTTAGGTTCTTTTTTTGTTAAAACTTCAGTAAATATTAAAGTTACTTGTATTGGAACATAAAGTTAGGGAAGTAAACTACTTAAATAAATGTATCAGAAAATATATGTCTGCTGAAATATAGAATTTCCTCACATTTAACTTCTTTAATAACTTACAGTCATCATAAAGCAAGCTCATTCTTAAGAGAAGAACCATTCTTCATTCTGATTCTCCAGAGATCGGGGCTGGTGACATTATAGTATTTGAAAATGTGCGGAATGGAAAAACCAAAAATGAGAAAAGGAAGCAGTTCTATTGAATAAATGTCTTTTGGGAGACGAATGAACAATGATGAAATCCACCACTGACTGGTAGTTATAAAGCAAAGCGACATATGATTTCACTCTATACACAGGAAAGGTCACAGAAATTATGTAGATAAAAGGCAAGAATTGTCTATAGAGCCCTGAGAAAGTATACAGACAACAGGTGTAAAATGAGATTTAAAAAAAGAAAAGAAAATGGCAGGGATTTGAATTAAGGGCAGCAAAGGCATATAGTAGTCATTAAACTTTGATTCCAGTTAGCATACAGGCATTTATCTCTAGTTTCCTATCTCATTGCCAGACACATATAGTGATAATAATGTGAAGAAGAAAAGCAGTGACAAAATCAAAAGGTGGTACATTGACAGAATCAATGGAAACAGTAGGAAATTGGGCTAAGCGTAAACCTTGCCACTGCCACTGTTAGTTGTGGGACTTTGGATGAGTTAGTCAACCTTTGTTAGGTCTCATTGTTTTTATATGTAAAATGGAAATGTTATTCCATCTACTCTGTCTCTTAGAGTTTGAGCAAACAATTGTCAAGCAATAGCTAATGATAATGCTTGATTCAGCTTTCTCATTTCTTGCCTCATTTCCTTTCTCAGTCTTTTTGACATTGCCTGCTTTAAAATAGTAATAATATATAGGCTTTTATTAAAGGCTCTGCTTTCTGAGGAAGCCAGACTTAGATATAGTTTTTAAAATGTAAACTTTCTAAATCACCAAATGAACACTCACTAGACAAAACAAGGAAACTGCAGATCATTTAGTGAAATATTTATTAAAGCAACAAAAAATGCTAACATAAAACACAGTCACACGACAAAATCTGTATGTCCTATCAGCAAATTTAAATGGTCTAAAAATCACCCAAATTGGATTTAAAAAAGAAATATATGCTGTATTTAAAGCTACTCAGCAATATTGAAAATAAAAAAGTAGAAAAAGACATACCAGGCTAATAAAACAAAGACAGAAGTCACAATGTTAGCACTGGATAAAGTTCAACAAATTACAAATAAGGAAAAGGAGAAGAACATGTTGTAATGGTCAAGAATGCAATCCTTAGTAAAGATCTAATCATTTTGAATATCTATGCATCAGGTAACTTAGTATTCGAAGTCATTGAGAGAAAACTTTGGAAATTATATGAAACAACACATCAGTATAAGGAGTCTTTAACTCATACTTCTCAACCTATTACAATGCAAGTAGACAAAAGATGAATATAAGGAAAATATACATGCTATAATTACTAATTCAGATAGTGATACCAAATTTTGTGGGCTGAAAAAAAATCCAATTTGTATTCTAGTGTCCATGGAATATTCATAAAATAACTGTATTAGACCACAAGGAAAAACTTCCAAAGTAAAAATACAGGCAGCTTCTCTGATAACAATACACTAAACTGGAAAATAAACGTCGTGAGATGGGATGAAAGCCTTACAGTTAGTTATTTTTCCTCAAGAACTTATTAAAGAGAAAACCAAATCTGAAATTATATAACATTTTGAAAATACAATAAAAACACTACATATCAGATCTATAGATTAAAGTTGTAAATAGAGAAAAATTTATCACCTTAAAAATGTATGCTAATATATGAGAATGACTGAATATAAACAAATTAAGATTTGACCTAAGGTGTTAGAACAATAATGAACCTAAAGAAATAAAAAATGGAACTTAAAGAGATTAAGAAATGAAAAGAGATACAAAAATAGGAAAATTGTTGGATGTATGAATAAATCAAAGATCGGTTTTTTTTTTGAAAATGGTAGAAAAATGTGAAGTCATGAGCTAACTGAATCAAGAAAAAAATTACAAATACATAAAAATGAGAATTGCAGAATAAATAAATTTGATGAATTATGAGATACATCTCTCAATTCTATGAAATTTGGAAACCTGGATGAAATGGATAATTTTCTAGGAAGAGGTAAACTTCCAAAATTGACCCTCCTCTCCAAAAATACCAAAAGTATAAATAGACCAGTTATCACAGGAGAGATAAAATTGTCAAAGAGCTTAAATCCCCGCAAAACACAAAACGTATGTGGTCTGATAGGTGAATTTTAGCAAAATTATAAGGAAAATAATTGGCAATGCTATTACAATTTCTTCATAACAAAAGCAAGAAAGAGCGCACTTTATTAATTTTATGAGTTGAGCATAATCTTGATACTTATCAGCAGCACCTAGTGTTTAAGCATGTAGATTCTAGCCGTACTTTGAGCCAGTCACAAAATCTTTGTGTCAAAAGCTAATTTTTCGTAACGTAGAACAGCTGTAGTTGGAATATAGTTCCTACTCAGGAGTTTTTAATCAGCTTCTCTTTCAGCTATACTAATTCTCAACAATGGAAGATAACTAGAAGTGATGTTTACCATTTCAAGGCCAAGACTTTAAGCAGATATATCCTCCTTGTGGAAGGTATAGTAGTGTCCCCTCAAAGATCCTAATTCCCAGAACCTTTGAATTTGTTAAGTTACATGGTATGGGGGAATTTAAGGTCACAGGTAGAATTAAATTGCTAATCAGCTGACCTTAAATAAAGGAGATTATCATGAATAAGCTGGATAACAGACCCAGTGCAATCACAAAGGTCCAAAATTAAAAGATGGAGGCAGAAGAGTCAGCATCAGAGTGATTTGTTACGAGAACAACTTGACTGGCCAATGCTGACTTTGAAGTTGGAAGAGAGCCATGAACCAAGTCCTGTAGATAGCCTCTAGAAAATGGAACAGGTAAGGAAACAAATAGTCCCCCAGAGCTTAGGAAAGGAATGCAGTCCTGCCCCACCTTGATGTTAGCCCACTAAGACCCGTTTCAGACCTCTGCTTACAGAATTGTGAGAAAATACATTTGTGTTGCATGAAGTCACTAAGTTTGTGGTAATTTGTTACATCAGCATTAGGAAACTAATACTTTACTCTCATTTTTCTTTTGCCAGCATGGTACAGTAGACAGTGGAGCCCTAGGTGTTGGTTCAGCCATCAGATGGAAGGATCCTGGGCCTCTAAATCACCAAGTAAAGCAAAGGCATCTTTGAAACACACACTTTGGACTCTCATGTGAGAAATAATTGTGTTTGATGGCATTTGTTACAACTTATCCCATCACAATGAGTTCAGATCTGTGCCTCAGCTTTCTTATTTTAAATAATGAGAAAAATAAGAGTAGTTACCTCAGTCTTTGTGAAAATTAAATAAGTTATTATATCTAAAGTGTTTAGAATGATTCCTGACACATAGTAAATATGTTATTAAAATTTGATGTACACATAGACATGCATACACATGAACATACCACACACTGAATTTATATGGTGTCTCTGATAAACATTAGTGCAAACATTCTAAATAAAGGATTGGCTTATTGGTAGATAGACTGCAGCAATACACTCAAAGAATGATATCTGTGGCCCAAGAGTGGTTTCTTTTAAAAATATAAAAAAATTCAGTATTACGAAATGTTAATGTCCATCATGAGCATTGACTGAAAACTCGCTTCTTTCTGGCTCATGAGTTAGAAACAATTTGTATATATTTTCTTTTTGAAGGGGAGGGGAGCATTTTTCATAATAGTTCAACAGTGAGACACTGGATGGTAAAAATCAGCTCACATGTTAAAATTCTGTTGTTGGTATTTATTTATTTGTGGTGGTGGTGGTGTTGGTTTATTTTTTGTTCTTTGTTCCCCCTGCCCTCCAACAGAGTTTGGGGTAGGTGTCAAAACTGTAACTGCCTAATTCTGATATGGATGATTTTTCTAGTATCAGAGCTTTATGCTTATGTACTAACAGTGCAAGACTGGAGACATAGTATATAAATAAACATGCTTCTTTCACACATCCTATTAGCTACAAATGGAAATATCATCTCCAGTAATGTTTATTTGTAGCATTATATACAGATGTTTTTAGATTTACATGTGCCACCATAAAGAGGACCGCTTGATTCCTCAATACCAAAATTTTTATTTGAAAAATAATTAGATGATGTAAATGTGAAGCTCATATTCATGAAATAATTCACTTAGTCTAGAACTTCTACCTTCGATATGTTGAAGGATAAAATGCTCTTTGGGGACAGAGGTTGTATTCTTGTATACTCCTTGCTGATGCTGGTTTTGCTGATCCACTATCCTGAGTGTTAGGCCTGGGAGGAGACTTTGGTTTGCTGAAATATTCTGCAACAGGTATTTTCATAGTATTTCTTCTTATGAACAATGGAGGCTTGTGCTCAGTCTCTGAAATAGAGAAAAACTCTAAGTAAGACCATAATTGAGACACTGAACACAGCTTCTCCATGTTTTAGTAGTAAATGATCTATAAGAAACTATATGTTTAGGTGAATCAGATACACCCAAAATTTATAAAAGAATATATTTCAGCCAGGCATGGTGACTCATGCCTGTAATCTGAGCACCTTGGGAGGCCGAGGTGGGCGTATCACAAGGTCAGGAGATCAAGACCATCCTGGCCAACATGGTGAAACTGTGTCTCTACTAATAATACAAAAATTATCTGGGCATAGTAACATGCACCTGTAGTCCCAGCGACTCAGGAGGCGGCGGCAGGAGAATCACTTGCACCCAGGAGGCAGATGTTGCAGTGAGCCGACATCCTGCCACTGCACTCCAGCCTGGCGATACAGCGAGACTCAGTCTCCAAAAAATAAAAAAAAGAATTTCTTTTTCTTTCTTTCTTTCCTTTCTTTCTTTTTTTCTTTCTTTCTTTCCACATGCTCATCTTTACTTTCTTTCTTTCCTTTCGTTCTTTCCACATGCTCATCTTTAATGAGTTATTTGTTCTATAACATGCAGGATATGTTCTTCACTCTCAAAAGTAAACATGATTTTGATTGGAATGATATAGAGTTGGTTATGTTTAAGAGTGATGGGTGAGGATGGGACAGTGAGAGAAAGAAGGAAGACCTATGGTCCTAAGAGATACCACAAGAGAAGAGACAAGCAGGCTAAAACAAATCAATTGTGCTCATAAGACCTACATAGTTACACCCAAGCAGGAATAGGGATGTGAGGAGATGCTGAATATCAACATGGAGAGAAAGGGGCATGACTTGGGAATTCTTACACAAAAAAGTTCCAAGTATCTAAATGATAAAATACGTGTGGGCCTCACAGGTAAGAAATAAAATTGAATAATAGAAACCATCACTGTCATGATGTTACAGTCCCAGGATGAGGAGTTTGGTAGGAGAGGCCAGTTACAATAGACTGTCCTTGAAGTCTGAGTAAGGGAGTACTTTGTAATTTTTAAACTATACTTATTATTGGCTGTTAGCAGATGGTGCCTCTTTTGGGTTTGGTTAATCACAGTGGAACTTGCTGGGGTCTAGGGTCACTTTAATGAGCTCTGATTGATTATATATCATTCCCGATACAAAGGGAACTTGTAGAAATAACAAGACAGATTTTTGTATAAAGCTTGTAGATATGCTTCACAGTTGTTGCCCTGTAGTCATGAATGCTCTGCTTGCTTTAAAGCTAGAAGCTGCCAAACCTACAAGGATTCTTTGTTTGGGCTATTTTTAACCTAGGTAGGACTTTCCACAATTCTTGATTCTCGCTGGTGCCCCTATAGACTAGAGCTGGGCTTCTGGTAGGACATAAAACTGCTCTTTTCTATTGTATTTCAGCTGCCTCGTAATTACCTGCCTGTGGCTGATTGCCATTTTACCCTTCTCTCTGGTTGATTTTGTTTCCAGTGAAATTATTTAGCTCCATTAAGCTGTAAAGAATCAAAACTCTGAGATCATTGTCCTTTTGTTAGGTCAATGCAGGGTTTCCCTTTTCACTGAATCGCTAAAACCAAATCTGTAGTTCTTGTTGTCCTGCTGTCTTGCTTCTCAAAGAGTGTCTGTCCCTGACACTTTGCCTTTCAAAACAAAGGTAAATTTATGAGAAAGTCAGCAGATGCTCTCTCAAGAATTGATCTGGAAATTAGTATTGTATTTTTCTGCTTTTTAAAAGCACTGATCCTTAAAATCTATTCCCTAAGTCGTTAATACTTACTGGTTTCTTTATACCAACTCAGTAATTGCCAAAAATTGTACTTAACCTTTTGGTACTTCCTTGTTTTCTTCAGATCCTTGACTTGACACTGTATATCAGTTGGAGAAAGAAAAAAGTGAATTTCATGGATACAAGTATTTTCTGTAGACTACCTATCATCAGTAAGTTCAGTGTATATGTATCTTAAATATGCTACCCCAATTCTTTGTTTTTTTAATGTATACAGTATTAAATTTACTTCCCAATGAAAAATTCTTCTTTGAGTAAGTATCTAACTATTGTTTTATATGTGTAGTCATTAAGGTAGAGATTTCAGTTTCCGACTTTATGGACACTTTAAAATAGGGACAATTAGTAATACAATTTTTTTTCTGTCTTAATGCTTTTTAAAGTGATATATTTGTATTTTCAAAATGTAATTTTTCTCTAACTTTAAGCTTTACTCAACTTTTTAAAGCAACAAAATTTTCTCTGCAAGCTTAAATAACATCTTACCACACATTATTTTACCATGATTCTACATAAATATATATTTTTCTTCTGTTATTGAAATTATAGCATTTAATAAAAATTTCTCCTGCAATAATTTCAATCATTTTAGTAGTTATTTTTCTCTCTGGAAGCCCCAGGAGTAAATCAAAGAAATTTAAGTGAAGCAATTTATTTTAATTTTACATTGCTCTACACAAAAAAAGTGAAACCTTTGTGATATACATTTAACAAAATATACAATAACTGTAACAATACAGTTTTGATTTCCTTAATTGCGTGTACTTTAGTTAAACTATAAAAATCTTTATTATCTTAGATTTCTAGGTGGCCATTCTTGCTTTTCCCTTACTGGAAAAATAATTTTCCTTAAAAACAAAGCTTACCAGATAAGAAAGACATAGTTTCTGCCAAAATGTTCTAAACAATAGAATTGAGAACAATTTTTATATTACATTTATGAAAATGAAAGCAAATATATATTGCAGTCATTTACTGAATAAAGAGGAGCTTTAGAACCTCATGTTTAGCATTTTGAAACTTAAATAACGAGAATTCAAAGTCTTCATGTGTCATAGATCCTCCCTCTAGGGGGCCATTATATCTAATTACCTGGTTGGTTGATGCTCTTCTGTATCTCTGGTCAGCACTTTTGATTTTGCAGGTAAATTTGGGGGCAATTTAACTGTGGGTGGTGATTTAACTGTGGGTGGTTTCCCAGTCTCTGCTACTGGTTCCATTGAGGTGTTCCTTCTGTGATGAGTCAACAGGTTTATCTCAGCGAGCTCAGAATGAATCAAAGCTGAGACCCACTCTTTTTCTGGTTTAAAAGAAAAAAAGATTGGGAGGAGTGAAGGTTGCAATTATCATGTTGGCTAGAAACACAGGATTATCCAGCTCCTGAGTGTGAAAAACTGGTCATCTATTTTCTGGGTAGTTACTCATGTGGGAGTAAAGATTGTTGCAGGAAAGTTGGTTTACTTCAACCTGGTTTCTGTTGACCTGTGATACTGTAGAGTGCCCAGGTTAGTTAACTCACTGAGGTACTTATCCCTGAATAGCAGTGGAATCATTTTAAAATATTGAGTACAGTAGCCAGTCTTACAAGCTGCTGCCAAAGATACAAGGATATCTATACAAAAATAAGTACAATATGATTCCATTAAAATACAGACTAATAGGTAATAAATAGTTATAAGCGTATCTAGGTAGATACACACCAAAGTATTCACTGAAATGATGTCTGTGGTAATTTTATTATTTCTTTTTTGTCTCATCTCTTTTTTTCTTTCTCGTTCATCTGTTCTTTCTCCCAACAATAAGGATTTATTACTTGTATAGTTTATTAAATGTTACATTATTAAAAAGGAATAATATTTAGAAGATAACTAAAGACCCATTGCCCCTAAGCACTTCTCAATTGCCTAAAAAGTAGTGTTGAATTCCTGGGGCAAGATAATATTTCCAAAATGCTTCCTACTTTAAATCATTAGACCGTTTCTCACACATTGGTACTTCCTAGCATTGATCAGTGCAGTGATTGTCTCAGAGTAGTCCCGAGACCAGCATTATCAGCATCACCTGGGAACTTGTCAGAAATGTTCCCAAGTCCCACCACAGAGATCTTGCCTTAGTCAGTCTGATAACCAGCTACATTTGAGGATAGCAGCTCTCTGCCATTTATCATTGTCTATATTGGGAATGGCATGTGTTTTCATGGAACAGCCCAGGAAGGGCCCAAAAGAGGCTAAGAGATGACTGAGTTGATGATTTTGCTTGGCAATTGGCAGAGTTGTTACAAGTAACAGAGTTGTTACTTGGATGGCTGTTCTATTGTTCTTACCAAGGAAAAGAAATATGCTTTGTGTTCAGAGTTAACAGCAGCCCAGAGGATGTGCTCAGCAAGGCCCCTGGGTGTGTGGACTCTGGAGGAACACAAACTAACTCTAGCTGAGAGTAAGACCTCCCTTGGACACAAGTGTTTCATGTCAACGAAATTTAAGGCATAGTGAATTTTGAGTTCTTTGAATGACCCACAAACACGCAGCTGGATATGCAGGATAGCAATTATTCTGGTACTGAAACACTGGGGAAATAATTAATATTGCAACATTTTCTTTGCAAATCCAAGGTATAAAACTTCAGATATTGATTGACATATTCCCAATTTCTGACAATAAATTGAGCTGTGTTTTAAAATGTATGTCTTAATCGCACCTTTTGAATTTGCATGAAGTAGCCACTGTAAAACTTCTGCCAGAGAATCAGTTTGTAAAATGTCACAGAGCTTTGCCAGGATCTGATGGAGAACATTAGAGTTACATATGAGGAAATAAATAATAAAAGGCTTATAAGGTTTTTTTTACTTTCTCCGGAATCCCATCATCCCAAATATCACTCTGTATATGATGTGCAATTAAGTCAATTGGGATTTTCAACTCAGGAGCTCGATTTCAAATAGTACACAGTAGAATAGTAGTGAAAACATTTCCAGTACAATTAACACTTTAGGGTAGGCTATGGAGTGTGTTTGTCTTGTTTTGTCTGTTCAGAAGCAGCATCTTCCAGTAGGAATATACTTCTGGTGAATTTATCTTTCCCACTGTACCATAGGGTTCTACTGGGAATCTGTCAGTCACAGGACTGGCCCATCTTCCCTGTTCCTCTCCGTAGACTGAGAGAGAGGGATGTTGTACCTCAATTTCTTGAACACAGTGATTGGCCCAATGGGTTAGGAATATAATTTCCATTAGTTAATCAGAATCCTTCCTTGAGATTTTTTTTAAAAACTCTGGAGCTATAGGCTTAAGTGTAGGTGACAGTGGAGATAGAAATGTGAAATAATTAATTCTAATAAAAGTGGACTATAATAAGCATTAAAAGTACGATGTGTTAAGTAAGCACAGTTTCCAGATTGAGTATTAATTTTATCTGCTGTTAGAATTTAAACACATCTGATAGTCATATCTGTCTCCTGAACTTCAGTCCTATATATCCATCTGCCTATCAGATGTATTCACTTAGCTATACTATAGGTATTTTGGACATAAAATATATAAAACAAAACCCACGTTTCTCTTCCTAAAACCTGCTCCAAACTTATTTTTCCTCCTGGTTCCCCTATCTCAATGAACAGCACCAACATACATTAAATTGTCCAAGCCAAATGCTGAGATTCATCCTGGACAACTCCCTTGCCCTTTTCTAAAACATAATGTCAAACAATAAGTACAGTAAATTCTACCTTCTAAATATTTCTCAAATCACTCCATTTGTCTTCATCCCCATTGCCTTGACCCAGACTAAAGCAACATCAAATCTGGTTTGAGCTACAACATTCATTCTCTTAGTATTTCTGCCTAAAGTCTTAAATTATTAATTCAACAAACATTTGTTAGTCATTGATCTAGATGCTGGAGATAGAGAAGCAAAATTAAAGGGCTGAAAAATCAACTGCCCTGTATTGAACTTTGTTATTATGTTAAGATATCTATCTTTGATAATGCCATATCCTAAAGACAGAAAATTAGATTTGCTCCTAATTTCACAAGCAAAAAGTTAGATTTGCTCCTAATTTTTGATTTCACCAAATCAAAAACTGTGGCGAAAATAGAAAAAGACCTTCACGGTATTTTCTAAGCCATTCTGCCTCTATGGATTTTTTCTTCAATATAGTGATTGCACATCACTCCTAGCTTCTTCTTGAACTCCCAACCTCAGGTGATCTGCCCACCTTGGCCTCCAAAGTGCTTGGATTACAGGCATTAGCCACCACGCCCAGCCACTCCTAGCTTCTTCTAAGTCATAGATCACTAATTGATCAACAACATCCTAGAGAATATAATTATCCTTTTAGTGAGAGGATGTAGAATATGTCTTCCTGGGAAGCCACCTGGATTCTCTGTTAAAGAAACCTAAGCAGATGCACAATGAACACAGCAGCTTCCAATCCCTTGAGATAAACATTTGTTTCTGTAGCTTGGGGCAGGGATAACTATGCCTGTAAACCAGACTTCTGAGTGTCAGAGATATTATAGCTTTTCCAAAGGGTCACAAATTGAGTCTTGATCAGATCTGGAGAAATGGAAAATTATCCAATGAGTAGATTCTCTCTGTGATTCCACCTGTGGAAGTCTATTTAACTCACTTTGGAAACTCAAAAAACTCTTCTTCAATGATGTCATGATTTCTAGGGGCAGAGAAACCTTAATTCTGCAAGGTAACCCCATGTTTCTTTTGCCATAGAAGTAACTGAAAAACTATATGTCAGGTTCTCTGTATCATCTTGGTTGGCAAAAACTCAAAGCAGACTACCACAAAGGCTCTGGAATTGAAAAACTCCTCTTCCAACTCCAGAGGATAGGTGCTCAGCATCAGAGATATCCACCATTGTCCAGCAAAGATTCTGGGGATTATTGCCTTGGTACCTACCATAAAAGTTGTCCTGGCATCCTGTCTTTGCAGGACTTTGCAATTCTCATCCTAACAATCATTTTTTCCAAAATGGTTCCTGACCTTGAGTGCCTGTCCTGAACATATTTCATGAAGTGGCATAATGTATATGATTTGTATCTTCCCTTCTTTATTGACATTTTTCTATACTCACAAGTCTATGTTCTCTAAAGTGGCATAATGTATATGATTCATATCTTCTGTTCTTTATTGGCATTATTCTATACTCACAAGTCTATGTGCTCTAAAGATGAGTGAAAATTTTAACAGATGTGAAAATTCCTTAATCAAACTTGAAACCTTTTCAATTACTTCCCCTAAAGGGAAGCTACCTGGTCATTGGACCTATTCAGTTAGAAAACAAAGTCAAGGACTCAGCCTCAGTTTTTGTGTGTTGTGCCCTGAAAGGGAGTATGCAAAGAACATGGTTCAGCACCTCTTTAACCATACATTTCCCCTCCTAAGTCATAAGGTCAAGTCTGGCAGGATTTAGTGACTCCGAATCTCTGTAAAGAGTGGTCACAGGGGAAATAAATTGGTGATATTAAAGCACATTACCAGAAGAAACTACCCAAACCAGTCCTGGGATTAGAGATTTGAGTGGCAATGAACTGGATTGCTAAGAAACTGTCTCCTCTAGTCAAAGAAAACTGGTTTTGCCAGGTTCTGGAACAGGAGACTTCTATCCCTATGTTTGTCCAAACATTATTTTTAAAATTGAAAACCTAGGAGTGAATTATCTGACAGTGTTATATTTACTCTTAAAAAGAGATGTTAAATTATTTGTTGGCTGATTATTTAACATTGTAAATGAAGGTGTTGCCATTTACTCTGCACATCAGTATCAAAATAAATAATTCTAAATATGTTCGCTAATTATCAATCCCAAATATTTAAAGAAGCTGAAATAATGGCCCTTGTTAAAAATTATTATCTAACTTGTCAATCCTTGTCTTTTTATTAGAGTTTTTAGTCTATCCTTTGGCATAGTTTTGAGTGTACTGTCTTGCTTTTTTTTTTTTTTTTTTTTTATTTTTTTCTTCTGTTATTGTTTCCCTTTTTCTTTTCTCTGCCTCCTTTTGGATTAATCAAGCACATATTAGTATTCCACTTTATCCTCTCCATTGGCTTTTTTTTTTTTAAAGATGGGGTTTCACCATATTGGTCAGGCTGGTCTTGAACTCCCGACCTCAGGTGATCTGCCCGCCTTGGCCTCCAAAATGCTTGGATTACAGGTGTGAGCCACTGCACCCGGCCCTCGATTGGCTTTTTAACTATACTTTTTATTGTTTGAGAGATTAAAATATGCATCCTTAATCTAATATAGTGTTCCTTGAATTAATACACCACTTCATGTATAATGTAAGAACCTTATGTTGTATTTCATTTATTTCTCACTTGAACTTTGTTTTACTGTTGTTTTTATATTTTACCCCTCTGTTTTCTTTGTAACCACACTTATCTCCCTCTCACTTCTTCCTTTACTTCTGAATGACAGAACTATAAAATGTCAGCTTTTTATATCTTTTAAGCACTTTAAAGTGTCATTTCATTGTCTTATGGCTTGCATATTTCTAGTGAGAAGTCAGCTGTCATTTTTATCATTACAGTCATGCACCATATAACAATGTTTCAGTCAATAGTGGATCACATATACAATGGCGGTCAAATAAGATTATCATACTGTATCTTTTCCTGTTTAGATATACAAATACTTACCATTATGCTACAATGTCTACAGTATTTAGTATGGTAAAATGCTATATAGGTTTATAGCCTAGGAACAATAGGCTATATAGCCTAAATGTGTAGTGGCTGTAACATCTAGGTTTCTGTAAGTACACTCTGTGATGTTCATACAACAGTGAAACTGTCTGACACACTTCTCAGAGTGTATCCCTGTCATTAAGTGATGCATGACTGTATATGTAATATGTTTTTTTTCTCATGCTGATTTCAAGATACTCTCTTTGGTTTTCCACAACTTTATTATGATGTGCCCATATATAACTTCTTCTGTGTTTATCTTTCTTGGGTATTTTAAGGTTTTGTCAGATTTGGGAAAATGTTAGCTATTACCTCTTCAAATAATTTTTATGTTCTAATCTCTCTTTCCTCTTCTTCTGAGACTCCAATCGCACACATTAGACCACCCAACATATTTTCACAGATCAATAAGGTTTTGTTTACATTTTTAAAAGTCTTTTTACTTTAATTTGGGCATTTTTTTTATTGCTCTCTCTTTAACTCCCACTTATATATTTTTTTCTGTAGTGCCAAGTGTGCTGCTAATCACATCCAGTGAAATTTTGATTTCAGATATTGTAGTCATGCATTACTTAATGACAAAAACACATTTTGAGAAATGCTTCATGAATGATCCCATCATTGTGAAAACATCATATAGTGTGTTTACACAAACCTAGATGATACAGCCTACTACACACGTAGGCTATATGGTATAGCCTATTGTTCCTGGGCTACAAACCTGTATTGGATGTTACTGTACTGAATACTGTAGGCAACTGTAACACATTAGTATTTGTGTATACAATCATATCTAAACATAGAAAAGGTACAGTAAAGATACCATATTATACACTTATGTTACCAGTGTCATACTTGTGAACTGTTATTGGTGGAAACATTGTTAGTCACTGCAAAGCTGTATTTCTTAATTCTAAAATTTCCTTTTGGTCTATTTTTGATTTCCATTTCTCTTGAGAGATGCCTCATATATTCACTCATTATGAATTTTTTTTCTTAGAAATCCTTCAAAAATCTGAAAAAAAAAAAAAAACCTCATTTACAGCCCTTTCTACAACAATCTAGAGGCAGAAATACCATTTGACCCAGCAGTTCCATTACTGGGTATATACCTAAAGGATATAAAATAGTTCCTCGTTAAGCTTATTCAGTAACCATCTCTACAACGTACTCTATTATTTGTAATTATATCTACAGATACTGATTAGTTAAAATTCCAATTAGAGTCATCATTACAATTTTTTCGACCCTTAGTTTGTTGTAGTGGGACTTATGGTGGATCAATATGGAGATTACCAAGAAGAGATTAAAAGAAGGAAAAAATGACAGACAAATATCAGCTGACTGATGTATTCTTGATTTTATATTATTCTCAGAAATAATTGGCTGAGTAGAGCCTTTCAGGAAGCTGATATGATATATTACTATTAATATAATTAAGTTTATAACCCCAGGCAGAGAAAGTTTGAAGATGTAGTTTTCTAAAGAAAAGAGGAAGAGATGAATGTTGATTGTAGGAATCTATGCTTTAAATTATGAGAAGTAAATTTATAGATAGTGGCAAGATATTGCGAGTAATGCCTCTCAAGTATTAGAAAGATGATAACGAAAGATGGAAAGAATAGGGCTGGATTTGTTTGATAAACACCAAGCTTTTCATTATGTCAAAGCCAAAGATTGTGTTTATCTAAGAGTGGCAAGATTCAAGGGAAAAGTAAGACTGGAAATGAAAATAGGAGTATGCCTTGGACTTCAGGCTAAGCAGGCTTAAATCAATTCAGTTATTAGTAAGAGTTTTAAGGATGCTAGTGGTATAATTTTTTTTTGTATATTCGTACTGTTTCCAAGTTATGGATTTGATAAACTTGACACTTACTTTTATTTCCTGATCCAGATAGTTTGGTATGCAAATGGTGTTTGCTTTCACATAATTCTTGGTACTCGTCATCCCTGAATAACAGGAGTCAGGAGTAGAGCATGATTTTGGAGGTGATGGTGGCCTTTTGGCTTTAATTTCTTCCTAAATCAAAGGTATAATATAACCAATATATATTTGCACCCACTCATATTTTCTATGAAAATTCAATGTAAAATGAATGAAAAATATCATAGTTAATAAGAGAGATCCATGAAAGTAAAGAAAGATTAGCTTTATCTTCAACTACTAAATATTTATATTTGGAGACAAAACAAATAGTGATATCTTATTAACTTTTGATGAAACCATTTTTAAACTCTTCGTTAAATAACAAGATAACAAAATTTTAATATGTAATGTATAACTCTTTATATTGCAGTTCCAGATAACAGCCAACTTACGGCACATGAGATTTGCTCTTAAGTTGGGAAGATTTCTCTTTTATGGCCAGGAAAAGACAGCTGAGAGGTTTTATGCTTTGTCTGTGTAGCAACTACATGATGCAAATTGCTACTTCTTTGCTCTAAGTAACAATTGAGTTAGAAAGGCAACCTAGGTTGGGTGCGATGGCTCATGCCTATAATCCCAGCACTTTGGGAGTCTGAGGCAGGCAGATCACGAGGTCAGGAGTTTGAGACCAGGCTGGCCAATATGGTGAAACCCTGTCTCTACTAAAAATACACAAACTAGCTGGGTATAATGGCACGTGCCTGTAGTCCCAGCTACTCGGGAGACTGAGGCAGAAGAATTGCTTAAACCTGGGGGGCGGAGATTGCAATAAGCCAAGATCCTGCCACTGCACTCCAGCCTGCGCAACATTGTGAAACTTTGTCTCAAAAAAAAAAAAAAAGCCAAATTAAACTTCCCCCCTGCCCCCATCAGGTGGAAGGGAAATAGAAAGGTTATTGTCTTGTTCTGGGGGGTAAATACACTGTTTGCAATTTTTAAAAATTAAAAAGTTGTGGGAGCTTTAAGTCCATGAAGAGTTACAGAAGACTTAGATCTATGTACCTGTTCCAAGAAAGGGTTTTTACTCTTCAGAAGTGACTGATTTATGACAACACATAGAAGCTAGTCCCTAAATGAGTCAACAACCTGGAATTTTGATGATTGGAATTGATAGAACAATATTTAACTTTATGTTTAGTAAAAATAAGCTATATTGTATTTGAGGCATTCTTTTTTTAAGTTTATCATGCGGCCTTATTTTTGGAAGAATAGCAAGACAGTAAGTTCTTAATGTTGTTGATAACTCTTAGAAACTGACTTTAAGTGAGATAATGTATAATAAATCCAATTTTTTTTTCACATCAACTGATATGATTTGGCTCTGTGTCTCCTCCCAAATCTCACCTTGAATTGTGATAATCTCTATGTGTCAAGGGCGGGACCTGGTGGAGTAATTGAATCATGGGGTCAGATTTCCCCATACTGTTCATATGATAGTGAGTTCTCATGAGATCTGATGGTTTTATAAGCGGCTTCCCCCTTTACTTGGCTCTCACTTCTCTTGTCTGCTACCATGTAAAACATGCCAGTTTTGCCTTCTGCCATGATTGTAAGTTTCCTGATGCCTTCCTCGCCATGCAGAAATGAGTCAATTAAACTCTTTTCTTTATAAATTACCTAGTCTTGCATATGTCACACAAATAATGTCCAGCAATTGAGTCATGAGTCAAAGAAAAATAGTAATGGGAATTAGAAAAATACTGAACTCAGTGAAAATGGTATATGCAAAAATTGGCATAGCAGCTAAAGTAATCTTCAGAGGGGAATTTGTAGCTTTAAAATACATATATTAGAAAGATAAAATGAGTTAGAAGAAGAGTAATAAGATAAAGTATGTAATAGAGAAAACTAACAACAGCAGAAATTAATAAAATAGGAAATATGTAACATAGAGAATCAAAAAATCATGAAAATCGATTCTTTGACATACTAATAAAATTAATAAACTTATTGAATAAACTTTGGTTGAAAATGATAAACTTCTTTTAATCAAGAAAAACAAAGACACAAATTAACAAAACTAATATTTAAAAGGGTACTTATTATAGAACCAGCAGATATTTTTAAAAGAATATAAGGATATTATACATAACTGTCAATAAATCTGAACATTTAGATTGAATAAACAAGCTTTAGAAAAGAATATATTACCAAAAATGGATTCAAAGAGAAATAGAAAATCTGAACAGTTCTATAACAAAATAGATTTTAAAGCAAAGAATAGTTTCAATATGAAGAGAGTAACTTCATAACGATAAAAAGGTCATTATATCAAGAGGACATAACAAACCTAAACAGTTTTATGCCTAATAAGAGAGCTTCAAAATACATGATTAAAAACTGGTAGAAATTGAAAGAGAAATAAAAAAAAATCCACAATTATAATCAGAGATTTTAACACCTCTCCCTCAATAATTTTCAGAAAAAGTGGCAAATTGGTAAGGCTATAGAACAGGGGTCCCCAAACCTTTGGGCCACAACACACTGAGTTCTGCCTCCTGTTAGATCAGCAGTGACATTCGATTCTCATAGGAGTGCAAACCCTATTGTGAACTGTGCATATAAGGAATGTAGGTTGTGTGCTCCTTGTGAGAATGGAACACCTGGTGATCTGAAGTGAAACAGTTTCATCCTGAAACCATTCCTCCACACCACTGTAGGTATGTGAAAAAATGGTCTTCCAAAAAAGGTTGTGAGCTGCTGCCATAGGTTGTGACTTGAGCAACAGTATCAAACAACCTCACCTAATTGATACTTATACTACATTCTACCAAACTATAGCACAGTGAACATTCGTTTTATGGATACATGAAAAACTTATTAAGGTCAACAATATTCTGGGCCATATAACAAGTCTCAATAAATTTAAAACATTTCAAAGTATACAAAGTGTGTTCTCCAGCTACAATGGGATTAAATTGGAATAAATAACATAAAGGTATCTGAAAAATCCTCCAAATATTTAGAAAGTAAATAACATGATTTTAAGTAACCCATGGGTGAAAGAAGAAATTAAAAAGGATATTAGGAAGTATTTTGAACATAATGAAAATGAAAATTCAACATAGTAAAATTTGGTGGTTGCAGCCAAAGCAATGCTTATAGGAAAATGTAATAATACATGCTTATATTAGGGAAAAAAAGTCTCAAATCAATGACCTAAGGTTTTACCTTCTATGAAGATAGGAGCCAAAGCCAATGAAATGGAAACACAAAGCAAAACAATAGAGATACTCAATGAAATGAAACACTGATTCTTTAAAATAATCAATAAAACTCACAAACCTCTAGCTAGACACATCTGTAAAAAAAAAAAGACATAAATTGCCAAAATCACATACAAAATTATAAAATAATAAAAGGAATATTTTATGAAAAACTTTATATCAGTAAATCAACAACTTAGATGAATGGACAAATTCTTGATGAAATACGAACTACCAAAGCTGGCTAAAGAAGAGATAGATGAGGAGAGAGATCCAAGATGGCCGATCACTAGCAGCTCAGGATTGCAGCTCCCAGTAAAAGCGCAGAGAGCCAGTGGACGTCACACTTACCAATAAATTTTCGCTGTCCACGGACCAGGACATTCCCAGCGGAGGAGCCCC